>BOPN01000674.1:50000-60000 GCA_017312705.2 Penaeus japonicus | reverse complement strand
GTTGCCTTGAAGTATTTTTATTACTCATACATCTAAATAAATAGTTCTGCTGTATGGTTTGAATTTGATATATGACAATTAATATACATTTTATGGTTTGTAAATACAAGATCTTAAAATACCTAAGACCGAAATGGGTCATTGTGAAACTTATAGTGAAAGATCATACCCTGATTGAATAGACATGCTGAGTCTTGGAGTCTTTAAGGGTTAAGGTGGAAAATCTATCAAATATCAATTACAAAACTGTACATTATGAAAATATTCCTACAAATGTACTACATCCTGGCACCTACCATATGCAAGTTTGGGAGGCATACAACAGATATCATTATGCAAAAAATGTGGACGTACTGTCTCTGGCCACACTAACATCCTACTCTACTTTGTTTTTTATGGCATTTCTTGCCATTTTTGCAATGCTATCTGTTTTTGCAATTGGATTGCACTATACGGCCCTTCATTCTCCCCTTCCTACCTGCACCATTCCTTCCCCTTCCTCCTCCTCCACCATTGGAATAAGTGTTTCCACTGAAACTTCTGTTGTGTTTAGATATAAACTGTTATCTGAGGAACATGAAGATATGCTTATGGAGGTGCAGGATCATTACCCTAGAAAGATAACTCCAGTATCTTTTGTGACCTCAGGCTGACCAAATGTGACCTCCTTTTGACCCTAAGTAACTTCTGGGTGACCCATTCTTGAGAAAGTACATCACCTTCGTCATGGACATGTACTGACTAATTTTTTGTAGATATTAGCATTACACTGATGTAGTTATGTGTCTTGATTCTGGTTTTCATAGGAAAACACTATACTCCCTTCATGTTTCTTGATTTGTCAATATTTGTAGATCCATGAAAATCACATGGAAAATACTTAAGTAGCTTGTAATTTTTGGGCTGTTTTTTATGGTACTCTGAATATAACATACTTCCATTACTTGTAATAAGGTGAATAAAATCAACAGAGAAATAAAGATGTTAAGGTGTAAAGACTGAATACCTAGATTTCCCCTTTAAACCCAGTAAAATAAACATGTACGTTAAAGATACCTTCTAACCATGGCACATCTCAAGATACTGGGCCTGGGCTGAGCATCTTATGATGTTGAGTTTTCTATTATTTTCAAGACTAATGGTATATATGATACATTAGCAGAGAGATTCTAATTAGAATGATGTGTTAGTTACACAAATGAAGAAATAAATAATCAGTACAATACAGGAGTGATCCAACCTCAAAAAAATACCTGTAGCAGAAGGATTAACATATGATAACTTTAGAATTTCCCATAACATTCTGTACTTTCTGATCCATTGCTATCAAGATCTTTTGTATTAATGTTTACTGCATGTCTAATCTTTCATATCACATCATTAAAATAACAAGCTGCTGCCTCAGCGACAAATAACCTGAAGCATTAGGCCTGTGCATTTTGAGATACCCCAGTACTATGTCCAGGCGGAGGCAACACTGCCCCCTCGTTAACGGGTGAAAGAGTAAGGTAAAAATGTTGGCTTAATCTTTCAAGACAACACAAGACATGATAAAATCTACAAGCTTAACAAAAAAATTCTTACTGTCGATAAATTCCTCCTCACCTTACATCCTCTTGCCAATTGGTAATGTTTCCCCTTTAATCTCTTAACAAACAGACTCAATCATGTGATACAGTACATACATATTTCAAGCCCTTGTAATAATATATTTTTGTTGTTCTATCACTCGACACTTTTAACCAAGCTAGCAACCCATCACCATAAACATCAGTCTCACGTTGGTACAAGGCTGGATCCACCAACAACTACACTAAAAATGATTAATCAGTAATAATACTGTGCCATTCATATCCCTCACAGTCTCTCTTCTACACAATGAGACATCTATCTATTCCAGTAATGAAGTTGCCAGAATTCAAGATATTCTTTCTGCCTTTAATAAGGACACTTCTATGTTAGTACCCTTGGCAACTCCCTTGCAAGTAGGAATTTATGGCCATTCAAGCAAAAGCTCTATGCCACTACAGTGCTACCACTACAACCAAAATACAACAAACAGTCCACTGAGAATACTTACTCTTTTGACTTTGCGGTGAGGTCCATTTGAGTCGGAATCTGAGGCAGGCTGGCCTGCATGAAAGGCAAAGTTGTGAATACTCGGCTGTGGAAGTAACACAAGGGCCAACGTTAGCTTATTCCACTCATGCCAGGCCAGTGGACGGCAGCGGGGTAACTTTTGCACGCGTTGGTATTATATTATGTATGTATATGTCTAAAAAAGAGGCTTCTTTACATATTTGGGATGTCTAGGTTACCTTAATCTTTGGGCCAAGAAAAAATTACATGCTACAGCCTCATGTCCAGTGCATCTCACAGACTGAACAATCTACGAAAACCTGGGGCTGCTTCCAGACATAAAAAAAAAAACCCTGTGTCAAAAACTTTTGTGCAATCCAAGAATAATTGCACATCAAAAATATTTACAAAAAATCCACAAAGTATCTGACGCAAGTTTGACACCAAAACTGGTAATGTACATGTAACATGCAGGTAATTGTACAGAAAAGGATTTTACTTCAGCAGTTGCTTTCATTTTCTGTTTCCTCTGCCTCATATTCACAGCTGATAAAACTATCAATCTAGGAATCTCCCCATCGAGACATTGCTATTACCTCCTGAATCACATGAGACTAGCAAAGTCAGAAGAAAGGAAACCCCTTTGTTTTTCTCTTTTTTATATCCCTTCTTTCCTTTCTTGTTAGTTGACATTCGTAGTTAGTTTACAAAAAACATCTTGATATCCAAAAGGGAGAGAGTATCTGAAACACATGTAGACATCCCTTTCAACTGAACACCAAGATTCCATTAAAAAGAGGTAATGAGGAGTTTTGGTCAATAACCAAAAAGTACACAAAAGAAGTTAATACATCAAATAAATTACAAGTATTTATATATGCATTCAATTTGCATGGGGAAAATCAAATTCACTTAAGTATCTTTTGTCTGACTGGTAACCGAAACTTTGAAATGTACATGACCTGACATGAATGGAAATTAATAAAAATCTTAAGAGTTAAAATAAGAAGTTTAACTTCTAAAAATAAATATGCATTTACATTCCACATCTTTAGCAATTACAAACATACAAACAATCACGTTGTAACAGCATGTATACAACCACTCACTAAAACACACACTCACACAAAGAATTCAATAGAATAATAATAATTATTATGATCCTTATATCTGATTATCAAACATAATATCAAACAAACCACATGGCTCCTAAACACAGCATAAATGAAGTAAGTAAACTGACCCTGCCTGGAGAGAAACAATGGCAAGAGGAAAGTACAAATTACAGCGGGGAACATAAGCTAAGCCATGCTAGCAATAACACTGTAATATGTTGATGTACCTTCTCCTAAATAACAAGAATGATAACAGTAAATACAAAAATGGCAAAACTACAAATCTAATGTGAATATTTTTCAAACCTTTTTGAACTGAAGATCAAGATTACACTCTTACCAGAAAATAACTTGTGAGAACTTGATCTTTTGGAAAACAAACAAACCTATTCATTAAATATACTTATTCATCTCGGTTGTATTTTCACTTTTGTTTTTTCTATCCTATTCTTCTTTTGGGCATCCATGTATTAGTGTAATATATAACTAATAACAAGGACAATGATCAATTAAACTTTTACTATCATTAGCACTCAGCATATAATAAGATATAGAACTATAACATTATGGAAGTTATGATATTAATAATAATAATGAGTGATTCATGATTCACCATAAGGAAATAAAATTCTTCTCTAAGATCAAAAGCTCCGAAATAGGAATGCTAACATACTATAGCCAAGTGCATTATGTATCTTATCCTGTGTGCTACCATATTTCCAATTTCATACTCTATTTTCACAATATTCACCTACAGTGTCCTGGTGGTAATAAATTGTTACCCAGTTTGTCACTTACGGGTTTCTCTGTGAAGGGAAACATGCACTTGCCCATCAAAATGCCTTGAATTCTTCTGATATGCTATTCCTATTCAAGAGATGTAAGCACTCAAAATTTATCTTCAATTTAAAGACTACCAGTACATAAAATTCTGATGTCTTCTAACAAAACATGAGTCCCGTATCGTACAAAGTATAGTTAACTTACATCTCTATTACTCCTTTTTTTCTTCTTCTTCACTTACATCAGTTGATAATTTTAATAGTGACTTAGATGTAAGGAATAACCCTGCTTATAACTCCAGTGTCTATAACTAGATTTACTCACAGCATTACCTTACAAAACAAAACAAAATTAATACTTACACTCTTCTTTTTGTTTTCCTTTTTCCTGTCTCTTCTTGACCTTGCTACCTCAAACTCATGGCATTCTTCCACATGTCTAATTCCATTACGACGATATCTGTGAAGCATAAGGAAAGCAAATCGTTGTTACAAGAGAACTTGTATTAGTGAAAAATGGAAATCCTTACAGTAATATATTTCATCCTTATTCATTTCTAAAGCTTCATTTCATGAGAAACTGAAACTCCATGTGTGCAAAACAATAGAAACTAAGCGCAAGATGATTATAACCAAACGTCTGTCAGTTATTGACAAAGGTAGGTCAGGCGCAACAAGTACTTGAACACATTCACATGTGGAGCCTGTGACTAAAGTTCCATCAAACCATCCATCAAAGATGCCCAGCTCTTACCTTAGTAGTTCTCTTATCCTTGTTCTTAACTCTCTTTCTCGAACAATGGAGTTTATAAGATTATTGTGTTCACTTGCAGTCTGAAACTGGCTGATTGTTCTAAGTTTTTCAGACACTGCCTCCCTGAAAAGAAATATACACAATAAGAAAAATAAATAAAATAATATTCATACTCTGCAACTAATGATAAGCTTCATGTCATTAGGAATCACACATGCTAAGCATTCTAATGGAACCATGCCTATGCTACAATATAATTACTTCTCTCTTTTTAATATTCTTAGCCATTTGTAGCTCTCTAGATCTTTACTGATACTTTAACAATTTAACTTTTCATCAATATAATTTCCAGCCCACTTTTTTTCCACATAAAATGACAATTTTTTTTCATTAACTTACAGACTATTCAAAAATTTCTTGTCTTATCCAAATGGTCAGTTATGATAAAATCTAAAACCCCACCACTGGACACTTACTTGTCGTCTTTGCTTTTCTTCTTTGGAGGAACTTGGGCTTTTTCTCTTTCCTTCTTGAAGAACTGTGGAACTACTTGGAAGTCTCTCACTACCCGTTTTCTTCTCGATCTTTCACGGAGACGACGCATGTACATATCAACCTGGAAAAATGAATATATATCTAAGTGTGAACATATCTGATAATTCACAATTAAATGGAAGATGTATTACTGACTACATGCTATACCTATACACAAATACATAAAAAATATCACTTTCACTTTACATACATTAACCTAACAACGTTTCTACTCTGTTGTTTGATATAAAATTATATCTACAATAAAAACATAAGTACAATTACCATGCTTCACTTAAGATACTCAGCCATAAAATCTCACTTACTTCATTCAACATTTTAACTATATCTAATGTTAAATGATTACATTAACTTGATTCATACCTTTTCTCTCTATGATAAATTATATATTTACTTTCTCATTTGATGATAATTACCTGTGCAAGTTTGAGAGCCATATCCACATCTTCATCATCAACTGGATGAATAAATAATGGTGCTATCGTTGTTTCTGCGTCATTATCCCATTCCTGTGCACGCGATAACAAATAATTACATTTGAAACATTTCCTTATGACACAAAGAAGCAAATTGGATACTATGAACTTCAAAAAAACATTTATAGAAATGTAATAAATAATACATAGGTTCTTTCCTCACAAGTTCATTAAATTTACAAATAGACGACTTTATATCAGACATGAAAACTCATAATTTGACTTCATATCTTACTTAGAAAAAATATCCAAACATACAAATATACAAATAATAACCTGTACCAACACAAACCTTCCTTCAAAAACCCTGAACAGTCTTCACAGCCAACTCACCCTTTCAAAATCATCTCTGTGTGGCATGTATCCCAATATGGTGTTCTCCTCAGTGGAGGGTGGTTGGGTGGGCAGCGAAGACCCTAGAGTTGGCGAGAGAGGTCCTGTGTCGGGGACTGTGTGCTCGATGGGGAGCTGCAATCTTTCTAGCGCTGGTTTCCAGGAGGCTCGCCCTATTGCTCCATCTATGTAACTGCTGATGTACTTATTTCTTGCTTCTGTTGGTTTCAAAAAGGATTAGGTGAACCATGTTTTCTATTGCCACATGTAGTGACTTACATCTGGTTTATATATATAAAGATCTTTCCTTTTTTCTTTAATAATCTGATATTAGGACTGCGATCCCTATTCTCTTATTTCAAGCAATGTATTTATTTTTTCTAGGTGATCATTTTCACAACAAATTTCAATATTCTAAACCATCAGAATAAAACAATATGCCAAAGGCAATTACTTCACAACTCATATATTTACTTGTCTATGAACCTGCTTCCCTAAAAGAAAAAACACAGCAAATAAAAAATATATAAATTACAAAAGTAATGTTAACCCATTCCCGACGGGGGAATTCTAGCCTTGAATGTCCAAATGCCGGGGCGTTCGAATTATTAGGCCTAAATCAATTGAATGGCCGGCACAATACTGTGCCGCCCGGCAACTGGGCTTTTGAATGCGCGGTACATATGCTGTACCACCCGTCCTGTGTGGGTTAACAATAAATAATCAAACATCAATAAAAAGCAATGAAAAGGTTATGCCTACATAGTGATTTTTTTAGAGATAAGTTATTTTCATTAACCCATTGCAGACAGGCATAGATTTGCTTGCCCAGTCCCCAGGACAGGCACTAGTTTTAGAAAGGTTTTATTTCACAGTGAGGAAGCTTCAACTGACATATCACAACCTTTTCCATTCTCTTTCCTTTGCTCATTGTAATACTAGAGCTATTTTTTGTATTCTACTGCACTATGAGACTTAAATGTTATATGACAGCCTCTATCAATGTTGCAGTTATCTAAAACTGTAGTATAGGGTCCATATCAGCTCATAATTTTCTTTACACTCAGTGTGATAGAAGTATTGCTGTTTTATGGGGAGACAAACAGCAACTTTATTTTCTTCATATTTGTGTACTGTTGTAAACAAATTCAAAAAATATAAAAATCCACAATGAAGATAACATGAAGAAGTAGGGAAGAGGAAAGAAACCTATGCTTACGACTGCGAGTGCCACTGCACAAGGCAGCCTTACTGGTACAGGGTCACACTGTAGACACTGGGCATGGTTTGAGTCACCTTCCTCTTCTCATTCTGCTTGCACATCCTTCATCATAGACACTTTAGAGCATCTTGCTGAAGATAGTGCTTGCTAGAGATCATGGATGGGTGCTATTCATGGCTCTCTTTCCTACTTATGCTAGGGAAAAGTGGTGCCATCTATGTTTTGGATTTTAGAATGAACCCATTTTGCTCAAAATTACTGTAATAATAATAATGATGATTGCAACTGTCATTATCACTCACTAAACAGAGTTGTTTCTCATAAAATAATAAAGAAACACAGTGATCCACGCCCCTCCCCAATGTCAAATATGGCATGCTGACTATCATCACATACATCACGACTCCCACAGTCACGTTAAATATATATATATATGTGCGTCATATACGTCATGATACCCTCTCGCAATGGGTTAATAATGTCATCTATGCCTTCATGAAAAGAAGAGAATTCTTCATAGTATGAAAAAAATGCCCAAACATTTTGATATCACTCATCACATTTCAAATACATAAAAGGCTTTATCATTTGCAAACTTCTCACTCTGACTGGTAATTATGGGGTGTAAACTATCTACATAACAAATAAAACCAAATGCATCTTGATGTTCAGTAACATATTAAAAAATAGAAGCACATTATCATTTTTCTAAAGGTTAACTACTAAAAGTTCTCATAAATTTCTGCTTACATTCTTAGAATAATTCTTGAGTACCTATTTCAATCAAGTAAATGATGGCTGCTTTGATATTTATGTAACAAGTCTATATATTGAACAATAAACTGGCTGAAATAGTACTAACAGATGAACTAACACATTATCATACATTATAGAAAATATTTTTGATAGAAATAATTTCAGGTTCCAATGCATGTCCAGACCCACCTCATCTGATTTAACCTGTTATAAAAAATAAAAAAAATTGTATAAGAAAGAACATGATCAACTGATCAAGGTAACTGAAAGAAGACAAGATAAAAAAAGCAAAAGCAAAAATAACCAACATACCACCAGACATAAAATGAGCCCTTACAACACACCACTCTCAAAGGTAGTGCTTACCCACCACTTTCAGATCAAAACAAATATTATGCAAACGTACCATCCGGCGTGCGCGTCTCAATATGGCGAGCAATGTCCTCCCAGTTACCGTACCCATACTGCTCAATGGCGTCCAGCAATCTGACCTCCTCTCTGGCAGTCCAATGGCCTTGACCGGGGAAAATGCTAAAGTTTCCTGTGTCCTGGAAAACACCGGCCTGTGAGAGAGCGGGCCCAAGAAAAGACAGTGACCCGTTAGTGAGGGGGGTGGCGGTAAGCAGAGTGCAGCGGCGGGGGCACTTGTCATCATCGACACTATACGATCGCCAACAAGTCTTGCTTGCTTCCTGCACCATCATCGTAACCCTCAGGACCAAATGTGTTACATTAAGAACCTTAAGTCTCCATTAAGCATAGCAGAGTAGCTTGTGAAAGAGGAGTCTTGGTTAATATTGCTTTACTCATTTGGCAAAGTTTATAAAGCATCCTTTCTTCTCTGAATTTACAGAAAGCAAGCCTTAAATAGATTTAAATTTATATAAAAACTTTAAATTAATCTTCCTTTCTTCTCATGATTAACATTTGATGAACAGATAGTGTTAGAACTTCCAGTTAGACATCAAAAACAACAAATTTGAGTGTCTAAATATGTGTATGGTTAGAGTGAACTCTATCATATCTAGGATTTGTAACCAATTTCCAAGTCATTTATATCAACCTGAGTTTTTAGTGATGTATATAAATCTACATATACACACATAGTTGGGAAGCATTGCTGATAGTATTTTTTAACTATAAAAATGTCCTCTATTTTACATACTGAAAAGCACCATTAGCTGTATCTACCAGGAAAGTAGCTTTAATCCATAAACGACTGGTGACATGATATCACATTATGTAGTAGCAGCACTTGTCACTGGGTTTTTGTATGGCTGGCACATGTGCATAGCGGGTGGCCATGGCTTAAGCGGGCAAAGAGCCTGAGGTGTTAGGCCAATGCATTTCGAAATAACTCAGTGTTAAGACCGGTTAAACTGTAGACAGTGCCTCTAATGGTATTTGTTTAGAAAACAATATCACTGATAGACAGAAAGTACTACTAGATTTTTTTTTGTGGAACCTACAGTTTCAGTATCATATGGGGAACCAGTACCATGAGAGGTACTGCATGTAGTTATAAAGCCTTTTTCCTAGCAGTTGCAATAATAGGTACTTTTTAGTACATATCTTTATAAATATAGGACAATTTAAAAGTCTTAAAAGACCAGCAATACTTTGTGTGTAGGAGGGAGGCATAAGCTGTATATAATCTTAACAAATCCAATTTTTTATGAACATCAAAAGCATATTAATTCTTTCAATGTGAAGATCTCTAAATAATTTGCATGTTATACAAAGTGAAAAAAAAAAAAAAATAGAAGGTAATCCCAACTTTTTAAAAATCAAATAAAGCTTCACAAACAGATTTCTATAACTTATAATTCACTTTCAAATAAACTTTTATGGGGAGAAAAAATGTTGAAAGACTGCACACTGCTGTTCATGATGTAACACATTATGGTTCCCTTTCAGCAAGTCTGTTA
>BOPN01000674.1:42500-45000 GCA_017312705.2 Penaeus japonicus | reverse complement strand
GTACAAAGGGATTCTATTACATAAAAACAGTGGATATAATCCACAATCCCATCCCTATACCCCACAATCTGGGTCCTGATAGAGGATCGGGGATGAGGTAACTCAGGTTCTTTGACCAAAAAAAAAAGCCTGGTGTTCTATACCATAAGATTTCTATCTTATCACAATGCTCTGCCTTTAAACATAAAGAATCAACAATAAAATGCTCCAATCTATCATTAAAACCACCACTAACTGGTTCCAATGATGCTAAGATTTGAATGGATAGCTATGAGAAGCTATGAATAAAACAATTTGCTAATTTAGGTATTTCACACCAAGACAAATATCAATGTCACTCAAATTATGATGCTAATTCAAAAGTTAATATATAATAATAATAATAATAATAATAATAATAATAATAATAATGACTATAATAAAAAAAATAAAAATATGATGATGGTGATGATGATGATGATAATAACAATAACAATAATTCAAATCTACATCCAAGTTAAAATATCAGAATTACACTTTCAACTAAACACCATTCAAGTAAATTATCACTCAGCAAAAAATGCCTAACCAACAAGAAATCGTTAACCCTTCCGAGACGGGCCACATATTAACATGTACAGCCTAGGCTGGGTATATTAAGAGGTGTGATTTCTATAATTTTCTTGGCTTATGGAAAGATATATGACTATATACAACATATTTATTAAACGATACTAAATAGCATTTGGTATAACAGTTCATCATAACTGAAGAAAGAGCAAATAATTTCAACAAAAGATAAAATGCAATACAAAGGTGATCCAACCTTGTGAAAATACCCATTGTGGAAGGGATAAAGAAACCCATTTACAGGTGATGCCAAGTAAAACACCCCATAAACAGCTTGAGCAATACCCTAATGTTTGATTGAAATGCCTTAACAATTCTTAAGTGCTTTAAACCAAGAGATAAGCCAGGAGTGATACCCCTAAATGGCAATACTAGGCAAATGATTGTTTGTGAAGTCTACTGCATAATGGAGAACTAGTCTGCAAAAAAACAACTATGGTGACTTTAATGCTTCAAGGAAATTGCAGGGTAAGTATTAACAAAATAACACCATTAGCTTAGAGTGCTAGCAGAGCATCAACAGACAGCGATTAAGACAGTGGTGTATCAAGTCAAGCAATCTCTGTAGTCTCTACACCTACAGCAGTCTGGCTAAAGCAAGAAACCTTTCTACCACTGGCAAGATCAAAACTTCATCCTATCCTTTGTTTGACAAATATAATTTACACAGTGAAGGTTAGCTCGCCTTTCCTTTGGTGCCAAGGTACCAATGATCAAATGATGCCGCGCCATTAAAAACTACCATCAACATCATGGCTATAGCTGGATTCCATGAATTAAAACCACATTATCTGGATAGTATACATCAAATGCATATACAATGACCAAGTCCTATTCCCAGATCACCACACTGTTGCCTAGCAGAGTGGTGCCCCAAATCCTTAATCTAAATTCCTTCACATCTGATCCCAACCCTAAGTCATGGCTCCGAAAATAATTTCAAAAAGTTGTGAACCCCTAATCCTACCCTAAATATCTAATCATGAGTCAGGACCCACAGCCTAATTCAAATGCACTTCCCTAAGTTATTAAGAGTCCTTATAATTCACCAAACTGTGTCCAAGAGCCTGAGTGATGATCCAAATGATCCATTATGAAAAGCTAATTCTAAGTGATGACCCAAGCCCGATTTAAATGCCCCGCCCCTGGAACACCAACTCCTCAAAAACACCAAATCTCAAAAGCCACTCCTTAAAATCCTCCCTTTCCCTCATAACCCTCCCCTAGAGTAATGAAATGCCCACCCTATAATCCTCTCTGGTCAAGGAGTACCCCAAAACCTCGCCCCAAGTACCCGCTCCCCCTCCCCCGAAAATCGGCCAAGTGGAGCGATGCCCCAAAATGCGATTCAAACGGCCCGCCTCGCCCGCCGCGTCACGTGACCCTACCTGTAAACAAAGATCGAAGTCGTCGCACTCCAAGCACCGCACCCTCAGTCCGTTCACATCCTCTTCGCAGTAGTTGCAATGGTACTTGGCAAACGTATCTGCAAGAGACAACGAGCGTTTAGCAGGAATTGAGGCGGGGGAAAGCGGCTGGGATGCCCTAAAAAGCCCACTCACTTGCACCCCCGCGGACGGAGGAACGTCTCTCACCCGCCATGTTGCCTCCGAGCACGCTGATGACGTCACGCGAAGTGCCAAAAGACGAATATACCATTTATTTTGGCATCTTGGGAACCTCCTCCTCTGCCCAGCCGCTCCGCCGTATGTTAATGCACATGATAGTATAGTGTTTAGGATAAGAATGGATCTGTGCAATGGGAATCTGGGTAAAAAATGCAAGAAATGTCCTTACTGTACGAAAGCTGACTGACGCTGCTCCAACCGCTGTGCCAGACGTACGAGGTTGGGCTGGGTCATTTGGCAGCTGCATTCACCCATTTACAGTT
>BOPN01000674.1:0-2500 GCA_017312705.2 Penaeus japonicus | reverse complement strand
CTCTCTCTCTCTCTCTCTCTCTCTCTCTCTCTCTCTCTCTCTCTCTCTCTCTCTCTCTCGTGCTCTCTATTTCTCACAATCATCCCCTCCATAAAGCTCACTACTAAAAAAAAGCACACTGCAAAAAAGACTGCATCATCTCTTTCACGACATTTAATGACCTTTTCTGACCTTTCCCCACCCCTTTTTCTAAGGAAATGTCAAGCCCGTCCACAGTGAGTCGAGAAATGGAGTATGATTATTATCAACATCATTATTGCAATAATCAAGTTGTTATTGATGCTGTTATCATCTTATCATTATTATCTTTATGATTTTAGCATTATTCTTAATCATTATATCATTATCATTATGGTGTTGTTATAATTAGTAGTATCGTTATGTTATTATAAATAGTTTTGAGATAGTTATTTTTTACAATGATTGATTTTATTTCCTGATTCAGGCTTGTTGATATTGTTGCTATTATTATTCTCATTATTAATGTTATTATCATCATCGTTATTAATATCATGAATATAATTATTACTATATCATCATTATTTAAATTATCATTATTATGATTATTACCACTGTTATCATCTGTATTGTTATTATCATAATAGAATCAATCTCTTCATTTTTAGTATTGCTATCATCATAATTATAATCAATGTTATTGTTATAATTATTATCATTGTTATTATTATCATTATCATTATTAACATAATCATTATCATCAACTTAATCATTATCATCATCATTATTACTATCATTATTGTTATCATTATTGTCATTACCATTATCATCAAATGTCATATCATTATCCTAATCTTAATATCATTTTCAATATCATCATTATCTATATTCTCATCATTATCATCAATAATGATGGTTATGTTGACAATAATGTTCTTGTTGTTTTTATCACTTATATGATCATTACTATCAATATCATTGTCATTACTATGATTAGTTTCATTATAATTATCATTCCGTTTTTATTATCCTCATTATCAGTACATTTACTGTTTTTATTGTTATTTTATTATCATCATTTTTGTTATTACTATCATTATCATTATTTTTTCATCATCATTCACATAATCAGTACATTTACTATTTTTATTGTTATCTAATTATCATCATTGCTATTATTATCATTATCATGATTATCAGCATTATCATTACTATCATCATTATAATTCCTTTCTATTAGTAATGTCATTTTCATTCTCATTATTCTCATTATTATCATTATGCTTGCTGATGTCAATATCATTACTGTTATTATCATCACCATTATTGTCACTATTGTTCTTATTGTTATGTCTATTAATATCATCATCATTAGAGCCATTATCAATATCATCAGAATTATTCATTTTCATTAGCATCATTAGTATACTATTATCATTATTAGCATTTCAGTTATTTTCATTACGATTTTTTCATTATCATTATTATCAATATCAAACAACATCAGTAATAAAATTACTATCACCCTTCCCAATTATCAAGTACTATCCTGTTCCTAACCATTACTTCCATTTCCAACATCCTCATAACTATACAAGAAGCAATGCATTTCAAGATAATTTACGAAGGAGAACCAGAAGTAACGAAAAAGAAATAAGAAAAAGCATAATATGTGTTGACGCATCCATGGCACGGATATCAACCGGATAGAAGGAAAGAATAGAAAGTTGAGAGAATATCAAACAGTTTTCATGCTTGTATTTTGGTTTACTCTTTATTCTTCATTCCCCTTTCTTCCGTTGACTTAACCTTTCTACTTTATTCTCCTCCCTTTTTTATTTCCCTTTCTCAATAAGGTCACTTTCCCGCTTCTTTCGCTTCTGTCTTGTGGCACCTGCCTCCCTTCCTTTTTTTTGTTCTCTCTCGCTAATTCCTTCGTCTTCTCTCTCTCTCTCTCTTTCTCTCTCGTGGTACCTGCCTCCCTACCTCCGTCTTCTCTCTCTCTCTCTCTCTCGTGGCACCTGCCTCCCTTCCTTCGGCCTCTCTCTCTCCTCTTTAATTTCCATCTCCTCCATACACACTCAACCAGCGCCCTCACCTTCCCACCCTCATCCTACCCCTCTCCTCACTTACTCACTTATCTAGCTCTCCTTCCCCGTTCCCTACCCTTCCCGTCGGCCTTCCGCCCCCCCCTCCCCCCTCTCTCCGTCCCTTCCTCCTCCCGCCCCCCTCTCCGTCCCTTCCTCGTCCCCCTCCCCCACTCTCTCCGTCCCTTCCTCGTCCCTAACTCTCATAGTTCCCCCCCCCCCCACCTTCCATCCTTTCCCTACATGCCTCACCCTTCCCTACTCTCTCAGCTAGGTCCCGCTGTCTCATAAAGTTGTCCATTGTTTTCCCAGTACAGGAAACTTGTGCATAAGGACTGAGCACCCCAGCGTCGTGAGACCTTGTTCTTCCGTCGCCTCCTTTTTTTTTCTTTTTTTTTTTTTTTTTTTTTTTTTTTTTTTTTTTTTTTTTTTTTTTTTTTTTTTTTTTTTTTTTT
>BOPN01000673.1:422829-425329 GCA_017312705.2 Penaeus japonicus | reverse complement strand
CCTTTCTCTCCAACTTCAAGTTGTAACGTCCTTCTCAACTTCTCACCCTTCGCCCCCCCCCCTCCCCCTCCCCTCCTCTCTCAAACCTCACCAACCTTATTTCTTCCATAGCCTCTCCAAGCTCACTCATCGCCCCCCTCCCCTTTCCCGAACCTCTTCAACCTCATTTCTCAACCCCCCCACCCACTCATCCATAGCCTATCCAACTTCCCCCATCCCCCCTTCCCGTTCCCTCCCTCCCTAACCACACCAACCTCACTCACCAACCCCTTCCCACTCGTCCATAGCCTCTCCAACCTCCCCCATCCCCCCCTCCTCCTCCCCCTTCCCTAACCTCTTCAACCTCATTTCTCAGCCCCTCCCCCACTCATCCATAGCCTCTCCAACCTCCCCCATCCCCCCTCCTCCTCCCCCTTCCCTAACCTCTTCAACCTCATTTCTCACCCCCCCCCACACTCATCCATAACCTCTCCAACCTCCCCCATCCCCCCCTTCTCCCTCACCCCCCCTCCCCTCCCCTCCCCGAACCTCACCAACCTCACTCACCAACCCCTTCCCACTCCTTCTCTCGAAATCTCTCTTCCCTCTTGTTTATAATTTCTTCTCGATCTCTCGTATCTCTAAGCCTCCGTTTGTGTAAAGCACTTGGGAGGGGATGATGGTTAGGCTGCATTCACTCTTTTCTTGGAATTATGCAAGGTTGCACTGAGTCATGCATTGCAACAGGAGGGGAAATACTTCACAACATCAGTGCCATGGTATTTCCATATCGCTTAGATGGTTGTTGTTGTTGTTTTTTTTCTGTTGGTGTTGTTTTATACATTTTTGTTTGCACCGATGACTATATTTTTTTGTTATATTTAGTAGTATTTTTTTTGTGATTTTGAAAGTTTTCTTGGTGTTATTTTATCGTTTTTGAGGTCATTTTATCACTTACTTCAATGATGATTTTTTTTTTATTCTTATTTACGTATTTGTGGGAATAAGGGAAAGTTGTGGTAATGATTTATTGTTTTCGAAATGAAATATAAAACATACTTAAAGCATACTTAGAACTACCCATGAATATCTTTCTGACATTTGCATACACAAAGACTTTTCCACAGACATAAATGTGTTCACATTTCCACAGCTTGCAATATGTATATATATATATATATATATATATATATACATATATATATATATATATATATATATATATATATATATATATATATATATATATATATATATATATATTTTTTTTTTTTTTTTTTTTTTTTTTTTTTTTTTTTTTTTTTTTTTTTTTTTTTTTTTTTTTTTTTTTTTTTTTTTTTTTTTTTTTTTTTTTTTTTTTTTTTTTTTTTTTTTTTTTTTTTTTTTTTTTTTTTTTTTTTTTTTTTTTTTTTTTTTTCTCCGATTTTTTTCTGAGATTTAGCAAAGCATTTTTTTTTTTTTTTTTTTTTATCTTAGCGTCTCTTTGAATGCAAGCAGGACATATTCCCAGAAGTATCTTATTTTTCCGATCTGACACGTGTTTTCTTACTCTGACATAACGGTTTTGAAATCTAGGATGAGGGGACTCACGGCTTTTTACCGTCTTACTTACTCGCTTGATTACTTATTTGCTTGCTTGCTTACTTACTTATTTGCTTATTTACTTGTTTGCTTACTTACTCATTTCTTCTTACTTGTAGGTCATACTTACTCTTACTTACTTACTTACTTCTTAATTGGAGGTGACTACTTCTTACCGTATTACTTACTTACTAATTTACTTCTTACTTCTACCCGTCTTATTTACTTACTTACTTACTCACTTACTTATTACTTGGAGGTGATTACATCTTACCGTGTTACTTACTTACTTCTTACTTACTGATAACTACTTCTTACAGTCTTTCAATCATCCTTCTGATATAATTAAGCTTGTATGTTGATAGTGATAATCATAATCATAAATATGCTAATAAGAAAATAGTGTTAACGAAGACAATTATGATAACAATCACATTAATGATAGTAACAATATCAATAATGGTGATAATGATCATAGTAATGATAATGACGATAATCAAAAAAATCAAGATATAGTGATGATAATTATAACAGTGATAATAGGAGTGATCATGATACTAATGTTGATGAAAATAACTATGATGATGATAATGATTATTATGAAAATAGTATTGATAATAATGATAATTATTATAACACAAACAGTGATAATAGTTATGATAATATTATCATCATCATTTTACTTGTAAATATCATAATGGTGATAACAATATCAAATGCAATGATAATGGTAATAACAATGATACTAATATCAATGATAATAAGAATAGTGATAATGATGACAACACAAAAAATAATAATGATATTGATGATGGTAATGAGGATGGTGATTAAACTACTACTACTAACAGTAATGGCAATGATGATAATGACTATAATGATAGAATGATAACAAGATAAGGATAATCATGATTATCATCATTATCATTAGTGTCATAGT
>BOPN01000673.1:312829-320329 GCA_017312705.2 Penaeus japonicus | reverse complement strand
CCGTGGTTCGCTGTTGCCATATTGTGGGTCTTTGATATTTTCCGCCCCCGAAATGCGCGAAATGTATTGGCATTTTCTGACCTTACGCATCGAGTCGCAACATTCGAAATTATTTGACCTTTGTTGAAATGCCGACTTCTCGCTAAACCTTATTTTATTTTCCTTTTGTACTGTTTTAATTTTTTTTGAGGCAGCGATAGAAATATCGAATTCTTGAAAGTAGTTGAATATTTTATTCGAGAAAAAAAAATTGTCAACTGAACAACATTCCTTAAGTTCTGAATCATTTTTACTCGATATACCTTAATACAAAGAATACTCTATTGATAGGCGCATTAATACATCGAAAACGCTAATAACCCTGTTGAAAATAACCCTGAAAATGCGCAGCTCAAAAGAGGGAAAGAATAAGCCCGAAAAAAAAGGTTCTTATCAACGGCAAATCACAACAGCTGCATAACAACAGTTCAACACAGCCAGTCATCGAAATGCATTGTAGTATATCTCAGCATAAAAAAAAATCAATAAATAAAAGATAAAAGGCGTGCGGGAAATGCCACTTCTGAGCGCCGGCAGGAACCTATCAGCGCCATCTTTGCGGCATAGTCTGAATTACTCGGCTGAGGGACTCGTGATGGTACGCATTTCACAATCAGACGACCCTGGCGATAGCGCTTATCTGCCAAATCTGGCCGAGAACGAATTTTTCCCGGTGACTGCGAGTCATTTTGCTTATCAACGTTTTGTACCCACGACCTACTCTTACACCCTGTCCCTTACCCTCCCCCCCCTACCCCACCCACGCCTGCCTCCCTCCATATCCCACCCACGCCCACCCCCAATACCTTAGTCTTATCCCGCCCACACGTCGATATTTCGCCAATCAGCTTCTGTTCCCACTGCCTTACGTCACTCTTATGATTTATTCATTTATTCGTTATTCCTTTACTAGTCAAATTGATTATAATAATCGTTAGTTCGAATCTCAGTAGATGTGAATCAGAATCAAACAAAACAACAGATGTTTATTTGTGTTGATGACAAATTTGCTTCAATTTGTTTATTTGTTGATTACTCGATCTGTTATTTGAGAGAAAGAAGCTCCTGTTATTTGATTACTTATAGTCATTATTTTTTTTCTTGCGTCCGCCATCTTACTATTTGTAATTGTTATGTTTTTGTTACTATTGTCTTCGCATTGTGTTCGTCTATATCTTAAGATTGTAATAGTATATATTTGTGATAGTAATAGTATATCTAAAAATGTCCGATGATATAATGCACTATCATTTCTTTCAGTGTCATTATCAACTGATTTCAAGATAAGATAAATAAGAGTATTAATATTAACAATTATGATATGAGGATAGCAATGATATGAATACTTTGGATGATGATCACGAAAATAATGATGGTTATAAGGGCAATCATAATGATAATAATAGTGATAATTTGTACTACTATCACCAGTGCCAATAAAAGAGTAACAACAGTGATAAAAAATAATTCTAGTAGTAATGATGAGGATAACTTTGATAATAATGATCATAATTATGGTGCAAAAATTAATGTTCAATACAATTGTCATGATAATGGTGATAATGATACTGATAATGATAATGCGAGTGATAATAACAATAACAATAATAACACCAATACCAATAATAATTATGATGATGATATTTATGATAATAATGCCAATGATGATAATAGAAAGGATAATTACAATAACAGCAAAGATAAAGATGATAACGATAGTAATACTGATATCAATGATGATAATTCAATCATGCGTATTACTGCAATTATCATCATCACCATTAAAGTAACATTCGTAATTGTATTTTTCATAAGGATAAAATTGATGATAATGATAGTAATAATGGTAATAATAAGATCCATACTTGATAATAAGGTTGACACAATAATGATAATGATGATAACGATGATGGTAATGATAATGATATTCAAAAAAGATATATCAATAATGAAAAATGTAGTAATGATAATGATTAGAATAGTAATAATAGTAAAAATGATAATTAATAGCGGTGATAGATAGATAGATAGACATAGACATTGATATAGTTATTAGTGATAATGATAATAATGATGATAGTCACAACGATTATAATGATTAAAGGCTACAACAATTATAATGATAATAACATACATATCAATAATAATGATAAATACAGTAAAAATGATAACAACATTAACAATGATAATGATAATAACAATAATAATAGTTACCACCACCAACCACAATGTTCATAATAACACCAGAATTAACACCACCCTACAAGACGAAACAAAATTAGCACGAATATTGTACGATAAAAATGCGTCTTCCCTTGGTATATAAAGCCATAAAAACCTTTGTAACAATGTAATAAATAGGTCCCGCTCATATCATTATACTAATGAGATGTAGATTATACTTCTTTCTTAGTACCGAAGTAATTTATTTTACCCCGCATAATCAATGGATTTTTTTTTTTTTTTTTTTTTTGAGAGGTTGGTAGGCATGCTTATGATGAATCTGCATGTCATTATAATGGAAGTTTTGTCTCGGGGTGTCATGGTAGGATTGCCCATTCAGAATGTGTCAGGCTGTTCGATTTTTTTTTTTTTTTTTTTTTTTTTTTTTTTTTTTTTTTTTTTTTATTTCATTTTTCTGTAATTATGCTGACAAAAGAGTATGAAAATCCAATGAAAAATATGAGAAAGAGAAGTAAAGAGAAGAGAGAGAGAGAGAAAGATGAGAAGAGGAGAGAGAGAGGGGGGGGGGGGAGAGAAAGATGAGAAGATAGAAAGAGAGATGTGAATAGAGAGAGAAAAAGATAATATGTTTCAAATAAACAAAGCGACTGTAATGTGTATTGCGCATATTTATGTTAATGACGATAATTGTCATTACAGTAATTAGAATGATAACAATACAATAATAAGACCATCAGATAGTAACATACTAATAATGACTGTAATGATGGTAATTCTAATTTTAGTTGCACGCTTAATAACACGGCCACAATCATACAATTGTTTGTAATTTCTTTGATGAAAATGTATATGTATTATACATGTTAGATAATTCCGTATGAAAAGAAATATAAAGGCTTATAAAAGATGTAACTAAAATATATCTATATGAAAGAATCACCATGATAATAGTATTGCTAATAATACGAAAATAATGATGATGATGATAATAATAATGATAATGATAATACAGATGATAATGATAACGAAAATAATGATAATGAAAATTATAGCAATAATGAGATTAGTAACAATGATGATAGTGGTGCTGGTAAGAATGGTATGATAACCATAATCACAATATTGATAATAAAGATAATAATAGTCATAATTCATACATCAACAACACATACACAAATTTTCCCAAGCAATACTGAGCTACATAACCATTCCAACCTCACCATACCACCATAACAACCATTCCAACCACCCATACCGCCATAACAACCATTCCAACCACCCCATACCAGCATAACAACCATTCCAACCACCCCATACTGCCATAACAACCATTCCGACCTTACCATACCACCATAACAACCATTCCAACCACCCCATACTGCCATAACAACCATTCCGACCACCCCATACCTCCATAACAACCATTCCACTCACCCCATACCGCCATAACAACCATTCCAACCACCCCATACTGCCATAACAACCATTCCAACCACCCCATACCGCCATAACAACCATTCCAACCACCCCATACCACCATAACAACCATTCCAACCACCCCATACCGCCATAACAACCATTCCAACCACCCCATACTGCCATAACAACCATTCCAACCACCCCATACCACCATAACAACCATTCCAACCACCCCATACCACCATAACAACCATTCCAACCACCCCGTACCGCCATAACAACCATTCCAACCACCCCATACCGCCATAACAACCATTCCAACCACCCCGTACCGCCATAACAACCATTCCAACCACCCCATACCGCCATAACAACCATTCCAACCACCCCATACTGCCATAACAACCATTCCAACCACCCCATACCGCCATAACAACCATTCCAACCACCCCATACTGCCATAACAACCATTCCAACCACCCCATACCGCCATAACAACCATTCCAACCACCCCATACCACCATAACAACCATTCCAACCACCCCATACCACCATAACAACCATTCCAACCACCCCATACCGCCATAACAACCATTCCAACCACCCCATACCACCATAACAACCATTCCAACCACCCCACACCACCATAACAACCATTCCAACCACCCCATACCGCCATAACAACCATTCCAACCACCCCATACCACCATAACAACCATTCCAACCACCCCATACCACCATAACAACCATTCCAACCACCCCATACCACCATAACAACCATTCCAACCACCCCGTACCGCCATAACAACCATTCCAACCACCCCGTACCAGCATAACAACCATTCCAACCACCCCATACCACCATAACAACCATTCCAACCACCCCGTACCGCCATAACAACCATTCCAACCACCCCATACCGCCATAACAACCATTCCAACCACCCCATACCGCCATAACAACCATTCCAACCACCCCGTACCACCATAACAACCATTCCAACCACCCCGTACCACCATAACAACCATTCCAACCACCCCGTACCACCATAACAACCATTCCAACCACCCCATACCGCCATAACAACCATTCCAACCACCCCGTACCACCATAACAACCATTCCAACCACCCCATACCGCCATAACAACCATTCCAACCACCCCATACCGCCATAACAACCATTCCAATCACCCCATACCGCCATAACAACCATTCCAACCACCCCGTACCAGCATAACAACCATTCCAACCACCCCATACCACCATAACAACCATTCCAACCACCCCGTACCACCATAACAACCATTCCAACCACCCCCATACCGCCATAACAACCATTCCAACCACATCCAACCACCATAACAACCATTCCAACCACCCCGTACCACCATAACAACCATTCCAACCACATCCTACCGCCATAACAACCATTCCAACCACATCCTACCGCCATAACAACCATTCCAACCACATCCTACCGCCATAACAACCATTCCAACCACCCCGTACCACCATAACAACCATTCCAACCACCCCGTACCACCATAACAACCATTCCAACCACCCCGTACCACCATAACAACCATTCCAACCACCCCGTACCACCATAACAACCATTCCAACCACCCCGTACCACCACAACCATTCCAACCACCCCGTACCACCATAACAACCATTCCAACCACCCCGTACCACCATAACAACCATTCCAACCACCCCATACCACCATAACAACCATTCCAACCACCCCATACCGCCATAACAACCATTCCAACCACCATAACAACCATTCCAACCTCACCATACCACCATAACAACCATTCCAACCACCCCATACCACCATAACAACCATTCCAACCACCCCATACCGCCATAACAACCATTCCAACCACATCCAACCACCATAACAACCATTCCAACCTCACCATACCACCATAACAACCATTCCGACCTCCCCATACCACCATAATAACAATTCCAACCACCCCGTACCAGCATAACAACCATTCCAACCACCCCATACTGCCATAACAACCATTCCAACCACCCCGTACCACCATAACAACCATTCCAACCACCCCATACCACCATAACAACCATTCCAACCACCCCATACCACCATAACAACCATTCCAACCACCCCGTACCACCATAACAACCATTCCAACCACCCCATACCACCATAACAACCATTCCAACCACCCCATACCGCCATAACAACCATTCCAACCTCACCATACCACCATAACAACCATTCCAACCACCCCATACCACCATAACAACCATTCCAACCTCACCATACCACCATAACAACCATTCCAACCACCCCATACCACCATAACAACCATTCCAACCACCCCATACCACCATAACAACCATTCCAACCACCCCATACCGCCATAACAACCATTCCAACCACCCCATACCACCATAACAACCATTCCAACCACCCCATACCACCATAACAACCATTCCAACCACCCCATACCGCCATAACAACCATTCCAACCACCCCATACCACCATAACAACCATTCCAACCACCCCATACCACCATAACAACCATTCCAACCACCCCATACCGCCATAACAACCATTCCAACCACCCCATACCACCATAACAACCATTCCAACCACCCCATACCACCATAACAACCATTCCAACCACCCCATACCGCCATAACAACCATTCCAACCACCCCATACCACCATAACAACCATTCCAACCACCCCATACCACCATAACAACCATTCCAACCACCCCATACCGCCATAACAACCATTCCAACCACCCCATACCACCATAACAACCATTCCAACCACCCCATACCACCATAACAACCATTCCAACCACCCCATACCGCCATAACAACCATTCCAACCACCCCATACCACCATAACAACCATTCCAACCACCCCATACCACCATAACAACCATTCCAACCACCCCATACCGCCATAACAACCATTCCAACCACCCCATACCACCATAACAACCATTCCAACCACCCCATACCACCATAACAACCATTCCAACCACCCCATACCGCCATAACAACCATTCCAACCTCACCATACCACCATAACAACCATTCCAACCACCCCATACCACCATAACAACCATTCCAACCACCCCATACCACCATAACAACCATTCCAACCACATCCAACCACCATAACAACCATTCCAACCTCACCATACCACCATAACAACCATTCCGACCTCCCCATACCACCATAATAACAATTCCAACCACCCCGTACCAGCATAACAACCATTCCAACCACCCCATACTGCCATAACAACCATTCCAACCACCCCGTACCACCATAACAACCATTCCAACCACCCCATACCACCATAACAACCATTCCAACCACCCCATACCGCCATAACAACCATTCCAACCACATCCTACCGCCATAACAACCATTCCAACCACCCCGTACCACCATAACAACCATTCCAACCACATCCTACCGCCATAACAACCATTCCAACCACATCCTACCGCCATAACAACCATTCCAACCACATCCTACCGCCATAACAACCATTCCAACCACCCCGTACCACCATAACAACCATTCCAACCACCCCATACCACCATAACAACCATTCCAACCACCCCCATACCGCCATAACAACCATTCCAACCACATCCAACCACCATAACAACCATTCCAACCTCACCATACCGCCATAACAACCATTCCAACCACCCCGTACCACCATAACAACCATTCCAACCACCCCGTACCACCATAACAACCATTCCAACCACCCCGTACCACCATAACAACCATTCCAACCACCCCGCACCGCCATAACAACCATTCCAACCACCCCATACCAC
>BOPN01000673.1:284052-285473 GCA_017312705.2 Penaeus japonicus | reverse complement strand
GAGCGTGCCGTGACGTCATTCGCACGACACTCGACATTCGCGCGGTTTTTTTTGTTTTTTTTTTTTTTTTTTTCTCTCTGGATTTATGCATTAATACCCGCCTCGACTGAGAGTAATAAAGTCATACGTAACTTTGTTTATAGTTGAAAAAAAAAACGGAGATAAGAGATGATTTATACCTTCTGCAATATAGTTGTTGCATAGGCCGTCTCCAAACTCGTAAACCGGAAGGACGGAGTGTCACATAATTTTGACTCGTGTCTACTGCGGTCTTGGTGCATGAGATGAATGAAGAGTGGAATGACTATTTATTACACTTATAAGCATTTGTATTAGTGAGGCTTCACTTCATCTCCATATTTTCTAAAGATCCACTACGAAAAGAAAAGAAAAGAAAAAAAAGAAAGAAAAAAATAGATAAACAAACATTTTACAACCGATAATGTTTATTTTCCAAAGAATTTTCCTCTCCTCTATCCCTCTTTTTATTATTATTCCCCCCCTTCCTTTTTCCTCTCTTATTGCATCTCTATCCGTGTCATGCATATAGACAGATCACCAAATACCGAAGAAACTATATGCAAATAACACCTAATGTATGAACATCCGCGTAAGAACTAATATCCATTAACTGTGTAACTCACTTTCATTCAAATTAGCTCGGCCGCCCAACGGGAAGATAAGAGCCGTAATTAAATGTTGAATTAATCCTGTGATGAATTGCCCAAAGCTCATGCCATCAAGAGTATCAGATGAGGGTCGAACATGACGCGTATTCGTCGTTCCAATTGTTGCATTTTCCTTTCCTTGTTGCAGTGCACCGTAACGTTTGTTCTGTTTTAGTGAATGTTTTTGTGGTTTGTAGCATTTATCAGCATTATCCTCATTATCATCATTATATTTATCATAATCATCATGATTATTATGATTAATATGATTATATAGTTTGATGATTATACTTCAATATAAATTACCGTAACGTTTGTTCTGTTTTAGTGAATGTTTTTGTGTTATGTAGCTTTTATCGTCATTATTATCATTATCTCATTATCATCATTATATTTACCATAATCACCATGATTATTATGATTAATATGATTATATAGTTTGATGATTATACTTCAATATAAATTGTATATTATTTAATTCCATTTTTGTTCGTGATTCAGTATAAAACTCAGCATTATCTTTAATGTTGTTTTACATAAATATATAATGCAATTGGCTCTACGATTTTTTGTTTTGTTTTTCATTCTTGATATACGATAAAGTGCGTTTCGTAATGTCTTTAAATGCTATTGAATTATTAAAGAGTTTTCCCCTTTTCGTATTGCGGTGTTTGTATTTTCTGTTACGTAACATTTCTTCCTAACGTATTTCAAATATATATATGTATTTGTTGAAGGTCTATTGTGTTTTTA
>BOPN01000673.1:274052-276552 GCA_017312705.2 Penaeus japonicus | reverse complement strand
ATTATTTTTGCTGTTGTTGTTATTTTCTTTGTTTATTTTTCTTTGTCTATTTCTATTTATTTCCCTCCTTGTCCTCCTCCTCCTCCTCCTCCTCCTCCTTCCTCCTCCTCCATCTCCCTCATTTTTACTTTCTTAATTCCTTCCTTCTCTCTCTCTCTCGCTCTCTCTTTCTCTCTCTCTCTCTTTCTCTCTCCCTCTCTTTCTCTTTATCAGCATCTATCTCTGTCTTCCGCTTTGCCGCTTAGCACATGATTGACACTCGAGACGTACCTCCCCCTCTCCCTCCCCCCCCCCTCCCTCTCCCCCACCCCCTCCCCCCTCCTCCTCCCCCCTTCTTATCTATCTATCTATACATGGGAGAACACATCACCATCAGCTTAACAGAATATTTACTCATATATACATATATCACAACCAATCCAATGCATCCTTTAACATAAATAAATTGAAAATCACTTCCACCTCCCGCTGTTTCCTGACCAATTACCCAATTATCTTCCTCCGCCCTCCTACTTCCTTCGTAATCAAGTCCCCTGTTGTATTCTGTGCATTTACTTCTTATATATCAGAGTTTCTCTCTTCCCCCTCCCCTTTCCTCGTTAACTTATTTATTGTTTTCTTACTTCCCTTTGTCTGATACGTCTTGTTGTTCAGTTTCAATTTGCAATACATGCCGTTACTATTTGGTATTCGGGAGGTTGCATGTTACTCTTTTCTGGGTTTTGTTTTGATTAATGATGGTAATAGTGATGATGGATATTATGATTACTGTTATAAGGAGAAAATTGTGACTATAAAGATGATAATGATAAGGGTAATATTGACACTGTGACTGCTGATGATGATGAAATAAACAGGAAAGAACAGAAATGATGCAGAAACAGATGGATGAAAATCAGTATGATACAGGATTGTTAATTTGGACAAAGAACTTTTTCTACCCTAGTGGAGGGAATGTTTACAGTTCGTCCAGATTTCTGACTTTCAGGAATTCAAAGGAATTTAGGTGAAACACTAATAGCATAAAAAAGGATTTTTTTCAAGGTGATATTCTTCCACCATTGTTGTTTGTAATTTTTATGATACTATTAACTTTCTTTAAAGGGATTTTGTATTTTTGTGTTGGCTAATTTGTCCCCTAAAAAGGGATTGGGAAAATGATTCATTAGCTTACGGATAATTTGAAAAAACTTTGCGAAAAGTGAAAAGGAGAGTGACATACCAAAAGTGCAATTGATTGTTGCGGATATATGAATGAAAATCGCGGTAAAGGAAATTGAGCTAAAGGATAACAAAGAATAACCAGATGGAGAAAGAAACAGAAAAAAAAATAGTTCTAGATACCAAGAGATACTAGAACTTGATATTAAAAAAAATAGAAATAAAAAAAAGATAAAAAAATAAAAATAAAAAAATAAAATAATTCTAAAGATGAATACCTGAGAATGAAACGATCGCAGATTAAATTCAAACGATCGATTCCGATTTTTAAAGAAATGGAGCTGCCTTGCTGAAATAGACGCTAGCAGACGTTGATTAGACGGGCTAGAAAACTGAAGACAACCTATGAGGTGTTGCATCGAAGAGTGACGTTGAAAGAAAAGCCTATATTGTCCCTGGCCACAAAGGAGGCACGGAATTATGAATTGTGAGGAGTGTAGAAAGAGCAAAGTAAACAGCCCGGGGGTGTTATTTATAGTAGAACAATGAACCGATGCTAAAGGCAGCTACTATTCAAGGTACTATGAAAACGGTGGAGACAAAAGGACTCCAAAACATTACAAAAGATAAAAAAAAAAAAAAATGGAGGAGGTAATATAGCTAGTCTGGACGGAGGAAAAATATGTATAGACAGTACTTCTCAGGTATGGATAAGGGAAATGATAATGATGAGGCTCAGGGATGGTTTTAGAAGTGAAATGATGACCTGTAACTAAGCATTGATATGGTTTGCTAAAAATCATGCATTGATGACAAACTACGCAGATCATCATATGGATAAGACTTTCTGATTCACCTTCGCGTAGGTTATATGGAGTAAAGAGAGTGATGCTGGAACTAGTAATAATGTATAAAAGGGCATGGTAAATATCGCAAGACAGAAATAGAAATAGATTTTGGAAAGGCAAATAGCAACCGGAAGGAATTACACGAAATGGAAAAAATAGGTCTACTGCGGGGAGGGGAGCCGTAGAATGAAATGCGAAACATTTTTGGTAGATAGCAATCAGAGCCAATTAAAATTATATATATATATATATATATATATATATATCACAAACACACACACTATCCCAGTTTCAAATCTGTATTTATCCATACATAAGTACATATATATGTAGAGGTAGTTATGTATGCAAAGGAAAGCGGTGTCTTTTTATATAGGTCAGTAGCATCCGCCTGGATATGCAGTTAGCCACACAGCTGTGAACAAATATTGCTCAACAAGATACAGAAATAGACTAATACATGAATACAATATACTCTTGCATAAAAAGAG
>BOPN01000673.1:249052-251552 GCA_017312705.2 Penaeus japonicus | reverse complement strand
TATATATATATATATATATATATATATATATATATATATATATATATGTGTGTGTGTGTGTGTGTGTGTGTGTGTGTGTGTCATAAATCAAATTTTACGACAAAGCCGTATGACACATATAAAACAACAGCAAACACACGTCTAATCGGAAAGCAGAACACTCTATCTATTGTTATCTGTATGGTATGCAAACCAGGTCTTTCTTGGCCGGTAAACGACCGTAATGGTTCAATTTTATAAGACGAATGCCACGGGCTATGGTGCCAAATGGATTAGATGGATCTCAGTGAAGTTCTGTTTTTGTGTCTGTCTGTCTGAAATGATTGTTGTTTTATTTTCGTTTCGTCTCCTGTTTCTTTCTTTTAAATTTATCTTGTTCTGTTAATAGAGACAGAACACACACGCACATACTCACACACACTCACTCCTCACCTCACAGAGAGAGAGAGACAGAGAGAGAGAGAGACAGAGAGAGAGAGAGAGAGAGCGAGAGACACACACACACACACGAACATACATATATATTTCGACATACATACACCGTACACACCAGCCTACACATGAATACAGACATCACACACCACACACACACACCACACCCCATCACGTAGCACATCATACCCCGCGATGGTGCCAGTCGACACCACGAGTACAAACCAAACCCAGTGTAGGATGAAGTTGGCGTATATTCTGGACCTTCTGCGTTATCGGAGTGGATAAAAGCTCTGTATTATCGTCCCAGTTGGAGTTCACGCCAGTTTGCATTTAGTGTCCCTCGCCATAACTCCTCTAACCATCTTAATAACAGAAGGGCATAGTTTTTTTTTTTTTTTTTTTTTTTTTTTTTTTTTTTTTTGGGGGGGAGTTTTGTGATTATATCCCAAAAAAAAAAAAACATGCGACTGGCAGTTGAGTGAGTACATGGATGTATGATGATTTTAAATGGGTATGGTGTAGTTTCTATGTGTTCTATGTGTATCTATTCATAGGTTTATACCCTTGTGGGTATGTACGCATCACATACACACACATATATATACATATTTACACACACACACACACACACACACACACACACACACACACATACACACATACGTACACACACACAAACACACACACACACAATATATACATATATATATATATATATATATATATATATATATATATATATATATATATATATATATATATATATATATATATATATATATATATACATATATTTATATATATATGTATATATATATATACATTTATATATATATATATATATATATATATATATATATATATATATATATTATATATATATATACTATGATAATTAAAAACATTGACAGTTAAAGATATCTTAAACAATAACATTTTCATTAATACCATACAATGAAGTTGATGCTTCATAGTAGAAGCATCACTTGTCAAGTTTTCATTTTATCGAAATATGAGAATAGATAATAATAATAAAATAAAAAAAACGATACATTAACGTACATTACATTCCGGTAATTATTATTAATTTACTGCTATATGTGTAGGCCTACTGGGTATATATACTTTAATTTTTGGTATTTATGGAAGAACGTTAGGTCTAAATTAAACTAATCAAATCAATCTATTTCTCTTGTAGATATAAAATTAATCTTATATGAATAGAGATAAAAAATGATTCTCAGTATCATCTTAACTTTTTCCGTAAAAAAAGAAAAAAAGAAAATAAAAGAAAGGGGGAAGAGGTTTGAACCAACGTTGGTTTTTCAAATTATTTTTTTAGGTTAGTTCCCCATCCTCTGAGGAACCGCCTTACAGCCGTTAAATTAGTCTCCCAGTTCTTTCCACTTTTGTTCTGTTTTTCTTAGGCGTTGTTCTATTTACACTTGGAGTGTTAAATGTTGTAGATTTTTTTTTTATTATTATTATTTTTTTATTATTATTATTATTTCTTTTTAGAGAGGTTTTGATTACAAAATGGTACTAAATCGTTGTACTTTTTATGACCCGTTTCTAAATTATGATAATAGTAATGATGATTATAATAGTAATAACGATAATGATAATAACAATAATGATAATAATGACAAAAAAATATAACAATAATAATAATAATAACAAATCGATATAAGTTGGTGATATTGACACTTGAACGCGATTCGATGAGGTCAAGGGAGAAAAAAAAGAAAAAAGTAAAGAAAAAAAAGTCTTATGACACTTGACTGAACCTAAGACCTTTCCCAACACTTGAGACGGCTTTCAAGAAGGAGTTCCTGGTTCAACAATTTTTTTTTTTTTTTTCATACCTACAGTACTATTGACCTTGTTCCAAAGTTCTCTCTGTGTGTGTGTGTGTGTGTGTCTGAAGTGCGTGTACACATTACTGTATTAATGATTGATTTTATTGTTGACTAGAATTAGATTTTTTTTTTTTTTTTTTTTTTTTTTTTTTTTTTTTTTTTTTTGTATGTGTCTTTATGTTTATCCTTTGCATTCTGCATTGTCG
>BOPN01000673.1:234052-244052 GCA_017312705.2 Penaeus japonicus | reverse complement strand
GAAGGAGAAGAAGAAGAAGAAGAAGAAAGAGCGAAGAAGAAGAAGAAGAAGAAGAAGAAAGAGCGAAGAAGAAGAAGAAGAAGAAGAGGAAGAAGAAGAAGAAGAGGACCATTCATGGAGTGTCGACTCAGCCCAGACTCGAATTCCGTTGCAGTTTGCATTGTTCCTCACACAGCGTTGCTTCCACGATGCAAGCTGGGTGCTGACTCCACTCAAGCTCTCTGACCCGAGCTCCTCTAGCTGTTGTATTCGTAGCACGTCGCTTATAAATCGTGTGAACCGGACGAGGGAAGAAGAAAAGAAGAAAGAAAAAAAAAAAGAAGAAAGAAGAGGAAGTGGGAGAAATTGCGATTGATTTTTTTTTTTTTTTTTTTTTTTGGGTAGGGGGTGGGGGTGTCTTTTATTTTTCCGGTTTTGTTTACGGGGTTTAGTGTCGGATATATGAATGAGGATGGTTATTAAATAAGATGAAATAAGTTGAAGTTATTTGGAAGCCAAGTAAGACCGGATAGACTATGTACACTTACTTACATGATACTTACAATAAAACATTACCAAAACATCAAAGTACCGTTACGCAAGAAGGAGACACGCGGGAAAAAAAAACTTTAGATACAGAAACACTTCAAAGACCCCCCCCCCCAAAAAAAAAAAAAAAAAAAAAACAATAATAATAATAATAAACAAATAAAAAACGAAAATGATAACGTCGGAATCAAGGGCTGAAGTTGACATGTGTCGTGGAAAGAAATGACATGACGCAGCCGTTGTCCGACACGTGCTTGACATAAAGCGACAGATGCTGACAGCGACAGCCACTGAATAGGAGGGATTTTGCTATTGTTTTTGACAGCGTGAGATCGAACCTGAAGCCGAGATATTGCACTTCTCATGTATGCAATAATGATAACAGTGTGTAGGAAAAGGAAAGTGAGAGGGGAGGGGGGGGGGGTATTGAAACAAATGAGAGAGAGAGAGAGAGAGAGAGAGAGAGAGAGAGAGAGAGAGAGAGAGAGAGAGAGAGCTAGAGAGAGAGAGAGAGAGAGAGAGAGAGAGAGAGAGAGAGAGAGAGAGAGAGAGAGAGAGAGAGAGAGAGAGAGAGAGAGAGAGAGAGAGAGAGAGAGAGAGAAAGAGAGAAAGAGAGAGAGAGAGAGAGAGAGAGAGAGAGAGAGAGAGAGAGAGAGAGAGAGAGAGAGAGAGAGAGAGAGAGAGAGAGAGAGAGAGAGAGAGAGAGAGAGAGAGAGAGAGAGAAAGCGAGAGCGAGAGAGAGCGAAAAAGAAAGAGAGACAGAGGAAGCGAAATAAAAAAATAGTGGAACAAATCCGAAAGACAAGTAAAAAACTAACAGACACACAATGAAAGAGAAAGAGAAGGAAAAAAAAGAAAGAACGAAACATTACGATAATGTTAATCAAACATAGAAACAATGAGAGACACACACACAGACACAGAGGTACTGCATCTTTGCCTCGTTTTACATCAGAAGATTTTTTACATCGGAAGAAAAGAAAAAGAAGAAGAAGAAGCAGAAGAAGAAAAAAACATATATCTGTAAATACCGCTCTTAGAATTCCTCGCCCTCCCTCTCTCATCAACTTAAAATTCCAAGTCCGCTACAATTCCTAGCCATTAATGAACAATCCACCTCCTCATATCATGCACTAATTGGGTTCACCGGAAACAATCTCGATAATTTTGCAGAGGATTAAGGCTGGTTCGTGTAAATTCGATGACTCATTAGAACATTCATAAATATAGAGCCTGAGAGGGACCACTTAATATTTCTGATATTCGCCATGCTTTCGTCTAGCAGAGGAGGATATTCATGGGAATATTCTTAAAACTTAATAGTAATAGCAGATTGAATCACTGTAGGTTATGATAAAGGTGGGGGTTTATTTTTAAATGATGGTAGCTTTAGTGATGGTGATGGTAATGGTGATATATACATACATACATACATATATATATATATATATATATATATATATATATATATATATATATATATATATATATATATGTGAGTGTGTGTGTGTATATATAAATATGTTTCATACATATTTTTTCCCTTTTTCCTCGTTGCTTTGTTTACAAATCGTTCAGCAAGAACCCTCCATCACCCCGTCCTACTCAGCATCCAATTTCGCTTCGATAATCTTTTCGTCAGTCAGAATGCTCCAGCCACTGCTTTCATCAAACCATCAGCGTATTTCAATTCTTGCATTCTTGCTTTCATGTTCCTTTTACTAAGCGTTATATAGGCTAGTCTGTAAGGACGGATAAATGTTTAATTCTTAGCGAAATCTGGGTATATTGATAAAGCAAATGTTTTTGGAAACTTCGATATGTATCAGTATTTAAATGCACATATTTTTTCATCACTATACATATAAATGGTTGGTAGGTAAAGCGAATACACAATCCATGAACGAAAACTTACATCTAGGACCTAAAAAAAAAAAAAAAAAAAAAAAAAAAAACAGATCACAACACGCAATGATAAAAAAAAAAAAATACATCAACGACTTACTTCGAATATTCATAAAATTGAGAAGTACATTCAGCTGTGATTCCACGCGGCCGCCAACCAACACATAGCAATTCCTCGCGCGACGGTCTTTCAGTCCTTTTCTCTCCTCACAACCCTGGTCTGTTATGAAGAGTCAGGGGCTTGAGGAGAATATTGGATAACCCTTCTTTGCTTCGTCTTGAAGGGAGAGAAGAGCGTTAAACGTTAGAGTGAGAAATATTGAAAGAGAGAAAAGAATTATTTACGGAATTTTCAACGCAAATATACTGCTTCTCTTGCTTTACTTTATTTCTAAGATGATATAACTTTATTACAACTTCGAGTTACCATAAACAGATAAAAGGAAAATAAGACAAACGAGAAGTTGATAAAAAGAGATACAAAAAAAAAAAAAAAAAAAAAGACCTACATACGAATCTACTATGGAAGTAATCCGTACGTTATACGATTAATTTTAACTCAAACTCGGTACTGTATTTCGAAAATAAATCCAAGATACCCGAAAGATTCCCTTGATGTGTACCCCAGAAGGTACGCGTACCCCAGGATTAAGAACCACTACTTTATAGCCTTTGCTTCCTGGCCTCTCTGTAACGAAGCGTCACTTAATTCATATAGCAATTTGCATCAAGTGATTCACCACTCATCTAAAATCTCCCAAAATGTGTATGGTAATATCATTCGTTTTTTTTTTTTTTTTTTTTATCACATCACATCCAGTTATTTGGTTCGCTTTCCAAATTTCCCTTTGAGTGAAGTTTCAGATTTCTTTCACTTTATTATTATTATTACTATTATTAGAGTACTCAGACATTGAAATTAGTTGACTTTTATTACTCCCAAGAATATAACATAACCATCATATTTTTCATAATTTGATTTATATTTCTTGGTTAATCAAACTAGAAAAAGACCCAAAAAAGGCATAATAAAAGTAATATACTACCGACCTATCAAGTCAATGACATAACAAACGAATAAGAAATCGATACGAATAAACGATTAAACTACGAACAATAAGATATGAAACATACTTCACGACCTAAAACACAATTCCTTTATCAGAACAAAGAGCAAGGGTTCACATCTCTCTCAGTGCCATTACGAACGAAAGCATTACTGTTCGTGGCATTACCTTTAATAATGAGGAAGGAATTTGTGATTGTCTTTCGTAAACTGAGGATTAATTTTAGAAATTGATTATTCAAGGTTTAAAATGTTGATGGTATGTGGTAGGTATGTGTAGATGTATAAGATAATTAGTTAGATGTGTGTTTATCTGACATTGTTGATAGATTTGTTAATGATGGAATGTTATAATGATGGTTTTAATTGTGATGATGGTGATAAAGGGAATAGTAATGATTAAGATATTACTACTAATGATAATTTATATTCATGTTAATTGTGATAACAATAATAGTAATGATAATAACAATAATAACGATAATGGCAAATATTTCTCAACCAAATTCATACCATCAATATAAATATAACAATTACGATAATCATAACAAAGACAGAAATAATAATAATACTAATAAGACTAACTATACCATCTTTCTCCCTTTCCGTAATCCATCTAGCTTTTTTTTTCCAATAATCATCCCCTTTTTTTCCAGATTTTTCCCTCTTACTGTTTTTCTTCTTCTCCTTTTTTTCTCTCTCTCTCACGAAGTCTTTCATTATCTCTCGGGAAAGCCCCAATTATACCGTCGGGAGTGATTACTTTCCGGCTGAGACCTCGTGGTTCACAGTGAGGGGGGTTAAGTGAATGACTTGATAGAGGGGGAGGGGGAAGGGGGGAGGGGGGAGGGGGAGGTCATCTAAATTGTGTGGTTCTTTTAAAGGGCGTTTGGGTCTTTAATTTTTGTTTTATTTGTCATGGTGAGATGTCACGTTCATTATTGCAGGACTTGTGATATGGTGCGGATGTATCTTGTGGTGTATGAGTGTGTATGTATATAAATATATATATATATATATATATATATATATATATATATATATATAGATATATAGATAGATAGATAGATAGATAGATAGATAGATAGATAGATAGATAGATAGATAGATAGATAGATAGATAGATAGATAGATAGATTTACATACACACTCACATATCTATATCTATATCTATATTTATATCTATATCTCTCTCTCTCTATGAATATACATATACATATATCAATACACACACACACACGTATATATATTTGTATATATATTCATGTATGTATATACATATATGTGTGTATGTATGCATAGATATAAATATATATATAAATATATATGTATATATATATATATATATATATATATATATATACATATACATATATATATATATATATATATACATATACATACATATATATGTATATGTATATATATATATATATATATATATATATATATATATATATATATATGAGTATATATGTATATATATATATGTATATATATGTATATATATATATATATATATATATATATATATATATATATATATATATATATATATTATTGCTGTTTATATTTTTTCTTTGTCCCTTTTTCTTTAATCATCTGTTGCTTACTTGCTTGCTTCTCTGTGTTTTTGTTGCGACTCGCTTCTCCTTCTCTGCGTCTAAGTTGATCTATATTTATATTGATCTGTATTCATTTTTCTTTCTTTCTTATTTTGTCTCATTTTTTTTTCTTTTTTGTTTCCTTGTTTACTTTATTGTGTCTTTGTTGCGACTCCCTTTTCATTTCGTGCATCTAAGTTGATCACCGCAGCAATGTTGCTTCAGAGTCACAACGGAAGCGTTGCAAGACCCCCCCCCCCTCCCAGGTGCTAGAACAGCTGGGGACTTGCCCTCATCATCGGCCTCACGTTGTGTCTGGGGCCGGAAGCTGTTCCCGTGTTTTGGAAAATCGTCCTTACTGGTAATATCGGGAATCAAGGCACAGCTCATTCCCGACTTGAACTCTATCCTCGTGCTTTCCAAAAACTCAAAGATCAAAGCCATCGCCAATCTATCTGGAAGCACTTGATGTACTCCAGGTGCTTCTTTGTCCATGTTCATGTATGTACTTAACCTGGGCTCGAAACCCTTGCGAAAGCGCTTCTTATATATCTTGATCTGGGCAACTTGTCTCTTAATTAACTCACACTTCGCGAATACGAGAAAGATGTTGTGATGGTAAATGCGCTGTCAGAAGGTTAGTCTTTCTGCAGATAGATCGATGACACAGCAGAATTCTCTCAATACTTGTGTACCGAGAAGATTCCACTTTGCCCTTGCGTGGTATTATAGCGTTTATCTCCAAGGTACACGAACCAATACGGAAAGTTACGTTCAGGAAATCACATCCTCGTCAGTTCCATATCTTGTGTGCATGACCCGACTCCCTCACCTGACTTATGGTCATGGCGTTGGAGTCGCATCCAGTAGCACCCTGAACGGGACATCAGCTCCCTCAACCTCGAGGCTTACGTAGGCGATAGTGATATCTGTCCATTTGGTACATCTTGAAAGCATCCGTGTGTGTGCGTCTGTGTATGTGTTTGTGTAGATAGATATACATAGATACAATAGGAAGACAATTAGAAAGATAAACAAATAAATAAACACACAAATAAAGATACAAGTCCGTGTGTGTGTGTGTGTGTGTGTATGTGTATGTGTAGATATCTATATATCTATATCTATATCTATATCTATATCTATATCTATATCTATATCTATATCTATATCTATCTATCTATCTATCTATCTATCTATCTATCTATCTATTTATCTATATATATATATATATATATATATATATATATATATATGTATATATATACATATATATATATATATATATATATATATATATATATATATATATATATATATATATATATGTATATATATATATATATATATATATATATATATATATATATATATATATACACGGGAGAGGGGGAGGAAAGGGGAGAGGGGAAGAAGGGGATGAGAGGTAGGAGGGGGGAGAGTAGGAGGAGAGGGAGGAGGGAGGAGAGTGGGAGGAGAGGGAGGAGAGGGAGAGAGGGAAAAAGAGAAAGAGGGAGGAGAATAAGAAGAGGCAGAAATAGGTGAAAGGAGAGAGGAGGGGAGAGAGGAAGAAGGAGATGAGAAGAGAGAGAGAATAGTCGAGAAAAAAAAGGAAGAGAGAGATGAGAAAAAACAAAGGAGAGGGAGGGATGGAAGGCAAGAAAGATTAAATACAAATAACAGAGAGAGAGAGAGAGAGAGAGAGAGAGAGAGAGAGAGAGAGAGAGGGAAAAAGAGAGAGAGAGAGAGAGAGAGAGAGAGAGAGAGAGAGAGAGAGAGAGAGAAAGATATGTCAATTATAATAGTTTCAACAATAATAATAATAATAATCACAATAAAAATGAAATAATAAGATACAACATAAATACAATAACAAAGATCATTCTAAACTTGACCATAAAGAAAGATAATAGACTAAAAACAGACATAAAGAACAACTGATAACAAAAGTCACACAACTTTAATAACACGTCCGGAACAAGAATGAACCTCCCCCTTAATCCAGATTTAATATTTTTTCTTTTCTTTTTTTCTTTTTTTTACCGTTTTATCCCTGACACTCATTTCTCCACTGTTTTGGATGACAGGCAACCATCATAACCCTTGTCAACGAAGGCCATTCACGCCCCCCCATCCCCCCTTTTTTGGATAGAGTGTATGACGTATATTGGAGAAATAACAACGTTATCAAATAAAGAGTTAACTGTTTCGTTGCTTCGATGGCCGGGACGGATGGGCGGGGCGAAAATTTCGTCTTAAAATATGTTTTTTTGTTAAGTGATTTCCTTAGCATGTTGGGAGACGGTTGGTTGTTTAATGTTGTATTCATTGATTAATCAATTAATTAATTTATTTATTTACTTATTTATTTACTTTTTTTACGAGTGATGAAAACGGAAGGATGAAAAAGAGGAAGAAAAAGAAACTCTGAAAGGTTTTCCTAACTACCACGACAGTCTGTCTATACCTTACTTATGTAGACCTTCTTTGAATGTACTTCCACCCCCCCCCCCTTCCACCCCCCTCCTAAAAAAAAATCAGTGAAAATCTGGCTGAGTATAGTGTCTGACGGACAAAAGGGACAAATTGCGACATGCTACGTCCAGACGAGGGGAAATCTGGAGCAGGGGAGTAGAGAGAAAGAGAGAGAGAGGAAAAGGGAGGAAGAGGGAATATACCGATAGGGAATATACTGTTCGGTGATAGCACAGTGACCTGCCATTGCCCCTCTTTGAATGCGATAGCCCGAAATTGAGGCTACTCCTGCCAAACTGTCACCCCTTTTCTTTCCTTTGTACCTATGCACATAGTCACACCCGCGCCTCGTGTACTATGATGCTCTCTTAAACTCGGGTACGGGCCCGCCCATACACATGCTCACACACACACACACACAAACACACACACACACTGATAATCACACTGACACACACTCACACACACACTCACACACACAAACACACTCACCCTCTCTCTCTCTCTCTCTCTCTAACACACACACACACTCACACACATACACACACAAACAAAAACAAACACACACACAAAGAGATAATACAAAAACGCTCATACAAAAAACAAACAAACACACATTCTCCAGATCAAGCAAATAGATACACACATGTACATCATCTACAAATACAAACAAATACAAAACCATCACTCATACAAACAGAGAGTACGTGATAATCATAAGAGAGACTTGAGAGTAGGGATATGAGAGGAGGAAAAGGGAGAGAAAGAGTAAGAGATAGGGAAAGAGAGTGGAGGAGAGAGAGGGGGAGAGAAAGAGTAAGCGAAAGGGAAAGAGAGTGGAGGAGAGAGAGGGGGAGAGAAAGAGTAAGCGAAAGGGAAAGAGAGTGGAGGAGAGAGAGGGGGAGAGAAAGAGTAAGCGAAAGGGAAAGAGAGTGGAGGAGAGAGAGGGGGAGAGAAAGAGTAAGAGAAAAAAAAAAAAAAAAAAAAAAAAAAAAAAAAAAAAAAAAAAAAAAAAAAAAAAAAAAAAAAAAAAAAAAAAAAAAAAAAAAAAAAAAAAAAAAAAAAAAAAAAAAAAAAAAAAAAAAAAAAAAAAAAAAAAAAAAAAAAAAAAAAAAAAAAAAAAAAAAAAAAAAAAAAAAAAAAAAAAAAAAAAAAAAAAAAAAAAAAAAAAAAAAAAAAAAAAAAAAAAAAAAAAAAAAAAAAAAAAAAAAAAAAAAAAAAAAAAAAAAAAAAAAAAAAAAAAAAAAAAAAAAAAAAAAAAAAAAAAAAAAAAAAAAAAAAAAAAAAAAAAAAAAAAAAAAAAAAAAAAAAAAAAAAAAAAAAAAAAAAAAAAAAAAAAAAAAAAAAAAAAAAAAAAAAAAAAAAAAAAAAAAAAAAAAAAAAAAAAAAAAAAAAAAAAAAAAAAAAAAAAAAAAAAAAAAAAAAAAAAAAAAAAAAAAAAAAAAAAAAAAAAAAAAAAAAAAAAAAAAAAAAAAAAAAAAAAAAAAAAAAAAAAAAAAAAAAAAAAAAAAAAAAAAAAAAAAAAAAAAAAAAAAAAAAAAAAAAAAAAAAAAAAAAAAAAAAAAAAAAAAAAAAAAAAAAAAAAAAAAAAAAAAAAAAAAAAAAAAAAAAAAAAAAAAAAAAAAAAAAAAAAAAAAAAAAAAAAAAAAAAAAAAAAAAAAAAAAAAAAAAAAAAAAAAAAAAAAAAAAAAAAAAAAAAAAAAAAAAAAAAAAAAAAAAAAAAAAAAAAAAAAAAAAAAAAAAAAAAAAAAAAAAAAAAAAAAAAAAAAAAAAAAAAAAAAAAAAAAAAAAAAAAAAAAAAAAAAAAAAAAAAAAAAAAAAAAAAAAAAAAAAAAAAAAAAAAAAAAAAAAAAAAAAAAAAAAAAAAAAAAAAAAAAAAAAAAAAAAAAAAAAAAAAAAAAAAAAAAAAAAAAAAAAAAAAAAAAAAAAAAAAAAAAAAAAAAAAAAAAAAAAAAAAAAAAAAAAAAAAAAAAAAAAAAAAAAAAAAAAAAAAAAAAAAAAAAAAAAAAAAAAAAAAAAAAAAAAAAAAAAAAAAAAAAAAAAAAAAAAAAAAAAAAAAAAAAAAAAAAAAAAAAAAAAAAAAAAAAAAAAAAAAAAAAAAAAAAAAAAAAAAAAAAAAAAAAAAAAAAAAAAAAAAAAAAAAAAAAAAAAAAAAAAAAAAAAAAAAAAAAAAAAAAAAAAAAAAAAAAAAAAAAAAAAAAAAAAAAAAAAAAAAAAAAAAAAAAAAAAAAAAAAAAAAAAAAAAAAAAAAAAAAAAAAAAAAAAAAAAAAAAAAAAAAAAAAAAAAAAAAAAAAAAAAAAAAAAAAAAAAAAAAAAAAAAAAAAAAAAAAAAAAAAAAAAAAAAAAAAAAAAAAAAAAAAAAAAAAAAAAAAAAAAAAAAAAAAAAAAAAAAAAAAAAAAAAAAAAAAAAAAAAAAAAAAA
>BOPN01000673.1:214052-224052 GCA_017312705.2 Penaeus japonicus | reverse complement strand
CCGGTAATGGTTATGCGGGAATGTAGGCTGGAATGTAAGGGCGAGGCAGTCAAAGGTATTCAGCTCTTTTGAGGGTCAACATATGTGGAAGATAACTATTTGTGAATGACCTATCCATGAAAGTTGACCTGACTTGACCTGGTCTAAGAGAGGCACCAGGATTGTCTTTGCTATGGATGTGTCATGTAATATTTGTATATTGGCTGTATATTGATGTATATAAACATACTATATAATCATCGTAATTCTTTTACAGCTCTGCGCGACAAAACAATATTGTTGTCATGAAAGTGCTATATATTATTTTTTTTTCTTTTTTTTTTGCTACAATATACACAACCAATAGCAATTACACGACAAATATAACCAAGAATTTCCCGAAAAAAATATAAAAGTCAATGAATCATTATACGCTAAAATATATGTCACTTTGTTCGTACGCCGAGAGCGAAAATATATAAATAAAAAGTTCATATCATATCATTGGTCATACAAGTATATAAGAACATCAATTACCAATTGGCTTGATTATCCGATTGGCTTGAAACGTCAAGTACCCATCTGATATCAAAATATTCGCCAGACGAAATATTCATTTTATTTACACGCGTGTTTGCTATTTGCAAAACATTCCCATATTTCTTCGTTCTTTGTATTTCCCTTTGCCAATTTATGCGGGTTGCCTAAAAACATTGGCTTGGGTTCATATTTTTGTAGTGTTTTCAAATATGCTTTCACGTCACCCAGTATTGTTTTTTTTTAATCATTCAATTTTACTAATTGGCATCGTATTCTTACCAGATATCGCCATGCATAATATCACCGGTGAAAATGCATACGGATTGTTGAATAAACTGGGCAGACGAGTGAAGGAAAATTATCTCGATCAATTGTCATGTTTCAAAGGACACTGTGATTAGATTGTAGGTGGATTATTACAGGGCGCATATGCATTTTTCTTTAATCATGACAAAGTAAGTACTTGGATTTTGAGTTAGAAATTGTGGGGTTGTTCTTGCAATGGGTACTTGCAAGCTGACAAGCGGGGCTATGGTTTATTGTAATTCAGATCTACATAAAGTTCTACACAAGATTGCATGTGCTTCTGCATTCTAATCTTATCCTATTATGATCGTTAATATTGCTATTGTCATCATTATCGTTATTGTTTTTATCCTCCTCCTCCTCACCTTCGCCATTATTATTATCTTTGGTTATTTTTATTGGTATATATATGTATGTTAAGAAAGCAGCAGGGAAACAAATGACACCTTATGCCTCTTTGCCTCTCTCTCTCTCTCTCTCTCTCTCTCTCTCTCTCTCTCTCTCTCTCTCTCTCTCTCTCTCTCTCTCTCTCTCTCTCTCTCTCTCTCTCTCTCTCTCTCTCTCTCTCTCGTTTTCTCTCTTTCTCCCCCCTCTCTCTCTCTAACTTTTTTCTCTGTCTCTCTCACTCACTCTCACTCTCTCTCGTTCTCTGCATGTATATGTGTATGTATACAAATATGTATACATGCTTATAACCCATAACAATGATTTTATAAAGAAATTAGTGATGATAAAAAAAAAAAAAAATCCCCACCAAGCAATGAGGAAAGAAATTGGAGAATTGCCTATAAAATGTTATCATTATCCTAACTAGTATCAAAAATTAAAACGGTGCCTTCAAGGGATAAAAGAAAATGCAAAAAAAAGAAAAACAAAAAAACAAAAAAGAGGTTACAATTCTAATGCTTTTAGTTTGAACAAAAAATAAGGGTCTCTTCTTTGTTCAAAAAAAGGTTCTTTGAACGACATAGCTATAAAGGTTTACGTTGAATATGCAAATGTCTTGATAGCAATACAAGTTTGTTTTTACCACAATAACAGTTGCACCACGAGGTAGAAAAATGCAAATTTAGTAAATATGGGAAGTTAAAATCTGGGTAAGTAGAGCAATTACATGTTATTGTGTATATATATTGTATATGTGTACTTTTGTTTTTGTTCCATTTATATGTATATATTTATACATATATATATATATATATATATATATATATATATATATATATGTATATATATATATATATATATATATATATATATATGTATATATATATATATGTATATATATATTTATATATATATGTATATATATATATATATATATGTATATATATATATATATATGTATACATATATATATATATATATATATATATATATATATATATATATATATATATATATGTATACATATATATATGTATACATACACACACACACGTGTGTGTGTGTGTGTGTATGTGTGTGTGTGTGTGTATATGTATATATATATATATATATATATATATATATATACATATATATATATAAATGATGGTATGTGTGTATGTGTATGTGTGTACGGGTGCATGTGGTTTGTGACTGATCACATAGACATAGATTTCTCCTTGTCTATTGTATGAGCGTGCGTACTTGTTTTTATGTGGATATGTGGTATTTGTGTGGATGTTGGTACTTAGGTGTTTATCTGTATACATTATATATGTGTCTGTGTAGTATCAATGTGCTAAAGTTTGTCCTAGTGCGCGGATTATAATATATATGTATATATATATATATATATATATATATATATATACATATACATATATATATATATATATATATATATATATATATATATAATTGGATTAAAGCTATTTTAAACATCTCTATTATAATCCCTTATGTCTTTTAATTACCCATATACATATAGCAATCCTCCGTTCCATTCATCAACATGTAGTAAACCTACCTCCTTAACTATCTATCTACCAATCTATCTATCAACCTACACACACCATCAACTCACCCCCCCCCCCCCCCTCAAAAAAAAAAAAAAAACGAAAAAAAAAACGAAAAAAAAACGCCGGAGATATTCTGATGCTCTGTTAAAGACGAGACTTTTGCGTGCAAGCACTCCCTCTCGTCTGCCGTGCAACGTGAAAACAAATATCGCGAGATGTAATATATGTTCAGTGACGTGAACGAACGGTTACCTTAGTCCTTTTATCGTTTTCTGATATTTGGAAGGAGGGGGAACTGTTTTTTTTTTTTTTTTTTTTTTTTTTTTTCTTAGTTTATTGTTGTTATTGGGATATTTCGGGGGGGGGGGGGTGTTATTATCATCTGGATTATCATTGCAGTTGTTGTTGTTTATTATTGTGTCCTTATTGATGATGAAAACAATGATGATGATGATTATATAAAGTCAAAGTATTAGTCACTATAAATACTCATCCCACTACAAACTTAGAAAATACATCATTATAATCTGTTTTTCAAAACTATAATATTATTTCCCCCATTTTTTTATTCAATAACACAACAAAAACTGGATTCCCCGACAAGATAACCCGGGTTTAAGATCTCACGGATGGGGAAGGGGATGGGGAGAGGGGGGGGGAGGGAGAAGGGGATGGGGAAGGGGGAGGGGGAAGGGGATGGGGAAGGGGGAGGGGGAAGGGGATGGGGAAGGGGGAGGGAGAAGGGGATGGGGAAGGGGGAGGGAGAAGGGGATGGGGAAGGGGGAAGGGGGAGGGAGAAGGGGATGGGGAAGGGGAAGGGAGAAGGGGATGGGGAAGGGGGAGGGAGAAGGGGAGGGAGAAGGGGAAGGGGGAGGGAGAAGGGGAAGGGGGAAGGAGAAGAGGATGGGGAAGAGGGAGAAGGGGACGGGGAAGAGAAAGGGAAAAGGGGATGGGGAAGAGGAAGGGGGAAGGAGAAGGGGATGAGGAAGAGGAAGGGAGAAGGGGATGGAGAAGAGAAAGGGGAAGGGGGAGGATGGGGAAGGGGGAGGGGGAGGGAGAAGAGGATGAGGAAGGGGGAGGGAGAAGAGGATGGGGAAGGGGGAGGGGAAGGGGAAGTTAGAAGGGGGAGGGGGAGTGAGAAGGGGATGGGGAAGGGGGAGGGAGAAGGGGATGGGGAAGGGGGAGGGAGAAGGGGATGGGGAAGGGGAAGGGGGAATGAGAAGGGGATGGGGAAGGGGAATGGGGAAGGGGAAGGGGATGGGGAAGAAGAAGGATATACACAGAGAGGGCAATGCGAAGGCGAATCAAGCAGAACGCCCATGCACCTCTGGCAGACGTATTGCACTCACATTTCTTGCACGTTGAGTGTTGATTTATGATTCATAGAGCGAGGACTAAACCGCCTTCTCGCTCGAAATTAAAACACGGTCATCTCTCATCTCTCATCTCTCTAAGATTTGAAAAAAAAGAGATGCTTTGTAGAAATATACAGCTTGGCAAGGGTTTTTTGTGGTTATGTAAGTGGTAGGAGAAACGGTCGTATGGTTTGTGTTCTTTGATGTGATGGTAATAATGGTGAAGATGATGATTGTTATATAGCTAGAATGAGGTTGATTTGTATGATGATGGTGATAAGAATGGTAATAAGAGTTATTATGATGATAGTAACAGTAGTAGTAAATAATAATGATAGTAACAATTATCATAATAATAATGATAATAATAATGATATAAATGATGATAATAATAATGATATAAATAATTATAATAATAATGATAGAAATAATTATTATAACGATAGTACTAATTATTTTAAGGATAATTAGAGTAATAATAATAATGGTAATAATAATAATGACAATAATAAAGTGACAACAACTATCCTAATTATCATCGCAGAGACATCAACAATAACATTGACCAGCTGACTAACGGGGAAATTATACAGACACTACCCTTAAGTAGTTATAGTTGCCAAGTCGTCTATTACAAACGACCTCTACTTAAGAACAGCGCAATGCCATTAACAATACAAACACTAGATATACAAGTGAGAGAAAAAAAAATCACCACAAAAATATAAATAATAAGTCTTGGGAAACAGCACGTGTCTTTATACGCTTTTTTTTTTTTTTTTTTTTTTTTTTTTTTTTGGGGGGGGGGGGGTTAAAATAGTCCCTTTACCCTTCCTTCCTTCTTTTTCTTCTTTTTCTTCTTCTTTTTTCCTCCATCTTCGTACCCTCCGGCACTTTCTGCTACCGCCATTATAAACCTCAAGAATTTGGATATCAGGAGAACAAAGCAGGGAAACCTGAAGGCAAAGTCGAATAGCATATATATGATACTGCGGCAATAGGCAAGAAAAATCTTGTTTGATTTTGTTTTCCTTTTTTCAAGAAAGAGAAAAGTTTTTTTTTTTTTTTTTTTTTTTTTTTTTTTTAAGAAGGAGGTGTATGGGTTGTGTTAGTGCCTTGTTTAAATTTGATGTTAGTGTTAGATTATAGGTTTTGATTTCAATCTTGATGTTGATGGTAGGATATTATCCCTGTTAAGCATGTTGTTATTCTTAAACTTTTTGTTAATGTTACAGGTTTTGCTATTACAAAACATAATAACATTGAACTTACTATCACATTAAACAAATGTACTTCTAAAAAAAAGAAAAACGGCAACAGAAAATTACTTCTGGTCACTGCAAAGAAAGAAGTACATGAAAAAACAAAAAACAAAAAAACAAGTGACTACAGAGAGCTTATTTCCATTTCGTTTTCCAGTGAGATCTAGTTAGGAAAAGAGCTGTACTGTAGCTGTTTCGCCTTTTGAGAGAAGTGTTCTTTACTTTTGTTCTCATTTTCTAATATAGTTCTTTGGTATATGGATTTATTGTATATATGTATGTATATATATATATGTATATATATATACATATATATGTATATATGTATATATATATATATATATATATATATATATATATGTATATATATATATATATATACATATTTATATATATATATATATATATATATATATATATATATATATATATATATGTGTGTGTGTGTGTGTGTGTGTGTGTGTGTGTGTGTGTGTGTATACATATATACATACATATATATATATATATATATATATATATATACATATATATATGTATACATATATATATATATATATATATATATATATATATATATATATGTATATATATATGTATGTATGTATATATGTATGTACACATACATACACACACACACACACATATATATATTATATATATATATATATATATATATATATATATATATATATATATATGTATATATGTGTGTGTGTGTGTGTGTGTGTGTGTGTGTGTGTGTGTGTGTGTGTGTGTGTGTGTGTATGTGTGTGTGTGTGTGTGTGTGTGTGTCTATAAGAGAGAGAGAGAGAGACTCCTATAATTTACATGTATACAGAGACAAGATATTCATTCTCTCAGTCTTTGCTGACTTTCTCAATTCCATATAAGACAAATGCTTTATCAGTTTTGCAACGTGCATCTTATTCTTATTGCAATTTATCTATGCTAATTTCGTAAAACTTCGTCTTTCCCTTATCGTTTCGTCCAAATTCCCTCGTCAAGGAGAAACGATTCACAACTTGAAGCATAAAATATAAAGAATTTCCGTTTTTTTCCGTTTTTTTTTTTTTCCTTTAATGCAATTTTCGTTTCGTTTTTTTTTTTTTTTTTCATGATCTTGTTTTTTATTTTCTCTCTCGTTGCGTTCACACTTGTTACTCTGTAAATAACATCACATTTTCCTTCTCATTTACTGGGATGAGTATGTCCGACGGGATAAAATGTGAATCATAGCATCTTATATTTAGTCCTCGACTTCTGTACCGCGAGCGATAAGGCAAAACTGACTTAAATTCTCTTATCTTTATGGTCCTTACATGTAAACTGTCAGGCCGCCACCCCATAAATTTTACACAAGTTTTTGAAACTGCGAACATTTTCTTTCATTCTACTTATACGAGTGTGAGTGTGAGTGTGAGTGTGAGTATGTACGTGTGTTGAAGACTAGAAGCCGTTGCGGGTACGTGTGTAATTACGTATGCTTATATAATTACATCTCGCTGTCATTGTCAATTGATCAAACTTTACACTATCTCTTTCTGTAATATCTACAAATATATATCGTCAAGCATTCTTGAAAAACAGACACCAGACAAACCGAATGCTTCCTGTTATTGAAACCACCACCCAATGCCCACCAAAACCAAAATCACCCCCCCCCCAAAAAAAAAAAAAAAAAAAAAAAAAAAAAAAAAAAATGAACACAGCCTCACTATCCTTCTATACAGCCTCACCCTCCATCCTTCTACACAACCTCACCCTCCATCCTTCTCGAAAATACTCCAAGAAGGACTCTCACTCTCACTCACTCATCCTCCAAAGAGTATCTCCTGAATCCACCATTCCAACTCAACACGACTTCCCGAAAGACCCACTATAAACAGTCATCAACGAAGACCACTGTTGCCATAATCTTAAATCTTTCGTATTTGAGGTTTTAAGCTTAGTGCCGTCTTTCACCAGCAGAGGTCCTGGGCGCCCACATTTACCGAAGAGGAAAATAGTAGGTGCTTTGCTCTCTCTCGCGTGAGGGGGTTTTCTCCTGAAGACCATGAGGAAGTTTGGAATGGGCTTTTATCAGGGCGAAGTTATGTATGCTGAACGGAGGTGATGGCTGAAGTTCCTCGGATATATTTATTAATCACTTTGGATTATCTGACTTTCTTACGTGTGTGTGTGTGTGTATGTGTGTGTATGTATATATATATATATATATATATATATATATATATATATATATATATACATATATATATACACACACATCTGCTTAATACTATGATAATTGCTATTGTTTTATTTCCTTCTATTATTGCACCTGCAACATCATCATCATCATAATCATCATCATCGATATCATCCTCATCATCCTTTTCATTTTCATCATTTTCATTGTTACTGTTATTACTATGATTATTATCATGCGTTTTTCATGATGATCATTTTCTCCCTCTCAATCATATCATGTAAATCGTACCCGTAGGCCAAAATTTTATTAATCATTGTTCCAACCACTTATCAATGTCCATGAAAAAATCTTTTGAATTATATTTACCTTTCTTATAGTGATGATTAATGACACTATTAATCAGATTCTATAACACCATATTATTTTCCCGTATTTACTGATTGATTTATGCTCTACATCCTTTGCTTTCATTAAATTACATTATGGTCTAAAATGATCAAATTATCTTCATACATTTTTTTTTTTTTTTTTTTTTTTTCGAAATTTTTTTTTTTTTTTTTTTTTATGTTTTTTTTTTTGCGTTATAGACAGGCAGTTTTTTTTAGTGATTAATAACAAAGTTCAGAAACAATTGAACATTGTTCGAAACTGATGTATAGAATAATATATTAGTATAAGTGAGCTTGATCAAATAGTTGGACAAATCATATTCCTAATGATAATGTCGCATGTATTTTAACATTGAATGATATTAGTACGGCAATTATTGAACATGTATATATAAAGTGTATATATATATATATATATATATATATATATATATATATATATATATATATATATATATATATATATGTATATATATTATATATAAATATTATATATATGTATATATATTATATATATATATATTATATATATATTATATATATGTATACACACACACACACACACACACACACACACACACACACACACACACACACACACACACACACACACACACACACACACACACGCACACACACACGCACGCACACACATACACGCACACACACACACACACGCATAAACGCGACCCACTTATGATACCTCCAGTTCCCATAAACCACAAGATTACAGTTAGCGCAAAGTACACAATTTAATACCCCGTAGTCAGATGGCCAGACACATATTGCTTCTCTTTACTTCCTCCAAAAAAAAGTACAATTTCTATTCATGTCTTTTTTACGTTTACATATGTTGTGGATTTGTTATGCAGTGTGCACATCTGTCAAACTATTTTGTGGGAATCATAGACTATGATTTTATGGTGGATCAGTGCATGAATCTGTGATATTGATCATGGACACTACCTTTCTATTCCCCAGCTCATATGTCAAATTATTTCATCATAAGTCCTGAGTCAAAAAAAAAAAAGAAAAAAGAAAAGAAAAGAAAAAGAAGAGAAAAAGAAATAAACAAAAACATGATTCACTGGAGATCAATTTGATTATCTGTTACGCACAACAAACATATTCTTACTATCATGTCTTATATAAAACTATTTACTTTTTGTGATATTAGCGTTGCGTATTATCAAAATAATGTCGTTTTGGTTATTGGATTTCGTAGAATTAGAAAATACCAAGTCAGGAAAAAAGAAAAATAATAAGGTAACGAAATAAAATGTTATTTTTGTTTATGTTTGTATTTCTGTGAGCCCATTAATGCGGATAATCATATATATATACTCATTTCTTTATACTAATTCATGATTTCACCTCCCCCCCCCCCCTTATCTCGTTGCTATCATAAAATCATCAATCTCAATCTATTTCTCTCCAATATCTTCAGTTTCAATTCGAAAACCGAAAATCAAATGGACATACTTCTCCCCCCCAAAAAAATTAGATTACTGGCCGTCAATGTCCAAGCGCCCAGGCAATGATAAAATATTAATCTAATCTTGATCATTTTTGAGGTTTTAAGCTTCCTTCCTTTCACTAACAGTGGGGGGGGGGGGTACTTTGATTACTTTGATTTATTTGTGTATGTTTTGCTCGTGATTAGAATAAGGAAATCTTGAATGTGATTTTGTTAGAAAAAAAGTTCTTGAATGTGCATTTGTAAGAGGAAAGTTATGGGCGAAGTTCTTTATATAATCTAACTTTAATATAATCTAGCTTTAATAATTATATGTATTGCTTCTTAATCTTATCACTATAATCTCTTCACCATTTCTGGAATAAGTTGCTCAATCTTATGGTTCAGTTGGATAGTGTATAAAAGGTAATCGTTATAATAGTCTTTGGTTATACTAAACATTCATTTTTCAAGGACATTATCCCTCACAATTCTCATAGTTTCGCACTAGTAACTTTTTTTTCCTTTCTATCCCATTAGTATATATCCTTTTAATATTTTACTTTTTACGGC
>BOPN01000673.1:179052-181552 GCA_017312705.2 Penaeus japonicus | reverse complement strand
AAACGTAGATAACATTAAGTGGAATATCAGTTATTGATTCTTATTATTGTTTTTGTTGATATTATCTTTGTTATCATTAACATCATTTTACTGTTGTCATAACAATCATAAACGCTATGATATTAATGGCAATGTTGATAAACATCATCATCATTATCATTATCATCCTTTTCATAATCATTATCATCCTTATCAATATTATAATAATAATTATTGTCATTAAAATATAATTATCATCATCATCATACTCATTATTATCCTCCTCCTTCTCATCATCATTATCATCCTCACCCTTTTCTCATTCCTATTATCCTCATTATCATCATATTTCGCAATTGCAGATATCATCATAAATTCTACTCTCCTGCATTCCATTCCATCGTATTACATACCTTTCCATCTACCGATCCGTATTTTTCCTTCACCAGCCAAAGTTTTTGAGTATTACGTAACATCTTAAAAGGAGCACGGCCTTTAAACATCATTGCTAGAGAAGTCTGGAAGAATCAACATCATCTTGGTTGTGTAAACGCTGAAGGATTTGTGGAAATTTTCCTAAAACAAGAAAAAAAAAGGGGAAAAAAAAGAGAAAAAAATCCCTTTGTGCTTGCCTACCTCGCTCTTATTCAGAGTAAAGATCAGGAAACCCTTTTAGTTATGTTTCACTTCGTATTTCCAAATAATGTTGCGAAGAAATACTGAGAGAAATCTGACATCTTTTTTTTTTTTTTTTTAATAATGTTTTTGATGAGCTCCCTAAGGCAAAAGAAAACTTCAATCTTCAAGATATATAAAGTATATAACAATTCTATTACTGGAATGAGATAATTAAATATAAACTGACCTGTTTTTTTTTATAGTAATAAACATTACATACACTTTGTTTTATGTGAAATTTAGACTGTTTTACAGAACTTTCTAGTATATGATATCAATTTTGTTATAGACTTATGCTTTTACAATATGCAATTAAATTTTACAGGCTTTCTTTTACAATATGTAATTAAATCTTACAGGCTTTCTTATAAAATATCTAATTAAATCTTACAGGCTTTCTTATAAAATATCTAATTAAATCTTACAGGCTTTCCTGTGACAAGTATGTCATGTATTTTACAAAGATCCTATATAAGATTTTATATTAATAACGATACACTTTTTATATATAAAACATCCTTCTGAAAAACACGTCTATTGTAGACTTTTTAAATTATACAATAAGTGCAATCTCATTACACGTACAACACAACAAGTATTTTTTCTTATTTCTATTTTTCCTTTTCTTTACTTTTCCTTCTTTCACCAAACACCAGTCAGAATAGATCCACTGCCGCAAAAGATTAAAGAAAATTTTTACAAGTCCAGTCACCGATTCAGCATTTGTTGCAGTGTCCAGAATTCCTAAGGCAACAAATGCCGATTTAATAGCAAGATTGCTTCAGTGTCTGAGACCTGGGTTCCGAATGAGGCATGTATTTTTTTTTTTTTTCTTTTTTTTTTTTTAAGTTCCCCTTTGAAATGAAATCAGATGAACGATAAAAAATGAAAAGTTGAGGAAGACTATTAGATGAGTAGGAGATATTCGGCATGGAAGATCGATGGCTTGTGAGCTTTGATGTTTATACACACACACACACACACACACACACACACACACACACACACACACACACACACACACACACACACACACACATATAGATAGATAGATAGATAGATAGATAGATAGATAGATAGATAGATAGATAGATAGATAGATAGATAGATAGATAGATAGATTGATAGATAAATAGATAGATACATAGACAGATAGATAAATAGATATATGAAAATTAACCTAACTATATACTCTGAAACTGTATCATTCCATAAATACTCTTATCCACGTAAAACAAAACAAAAAAACGATACAAAAAGACGAAGTATAAGATCCATATACAAACATAGAGGGGGATCGGGGAGAATAGGGAGGGTGAGGGGAAAGGGAGGGGGGGAGAAGAGGGGGGAAAGGGAATACTGATAACTGATGAAAAGATGCTTGTTATAAGGAAGGATATATTATAAACGCAAATAACATAAGTAGATAACATAGCTTTAAGTGGAATTTCAATTACTAATTCTTATCATTGTCATTGTTGATATTATCATTGTTATCATTATCATCTTTTTACTATTGTCATAACAACGATAAATGTTATGATAATTATGACAATGTTAATAAACATTATTATCATTATTACTATTATCATCATTATTATTATCATTATTATCATCATCATTATTTTCATGATCATTATCATCCTTATTATGATTAATATGATAATAATAATCCTTGTCATTAAAATATAATCATCATCATCATCATACTCATTATCATCCTCCTTCTTCTCATCATCATCATCCTCCTCATTCTCATCATCATCATTATCATCATCACCCTTTTCTCATTACTGTTATCCTCATTATCATCATATTTCGCAATTGCAGATATCATCATAAA
>BOPN01000673.1:164052-166552 GCA_017312705.2 Penaeus japonicus | reverse complement strand
GATTTTTTATCCTTTGACATAACCATGGTATTACTAATAAATATTATGTTGATAATGAAAACCATGATGATAGCATTAAAGATAATGATTTATTACAACGATAGTAGCAATAATAGTAATGATAAAACTTTAATACTACCATTGTTTACATCTAGAATAATCATTACAAATTTTCTTGCAACCAATATCAACATTCCCATAACCATCAGATGACAACATATCATAGCAAAATTATGCAAATATCATCCAAACAAAATCCGAATAGTATCCACTTTTCAACAGAAAACTGATGACGACAAAGTTTTGCAACATGGCTGTAAATTTTCCATTGCAAGTGTCCATCCATCACTAGCGTTTGATGCAACTCCGCTCACCAATACATCGTTATCAGAATTGTTCTCTCAGCTGTCCAGGTTTGTCTGCCTTGTGTTAAGTCCTTATTGATTTTCTTTTGGCAGATATTGCTGAGAAGTGACAGGAAAATGCCGATAATGGATTTAAAAGAAATGTTTATTGTATGTTATGTATGTTGTTGTATTGATGTGAATATATTGCTGTATATGATTTTTTTTTTTTTTTTTTTTGTATGTGCGTTTATGTGTTGTATGGGAACGTGTTGCTGTTCTTTCTATGATAACATCATTTTAGTGTTTTATTTTATTCATTTTTTTTGTAAATTAACTACGTATTTATTTACACAATGAACAGTTTAGGGCGATTCTTCTGGGATTTGAGAGAAAGTATATATGTCCGAATCTGTTATGATCCGACCTTAATTTAAAACATAAAAATACGTTATACAAGCGAAAATATCTACTAAAAAACACCCTTACTAACTCGCGTGGACGATATTATTAATAGTAATCTTTAAAGACTGTAACAAAATCTAGCATTATCAACTCTTCAAGTAAATTAGGGTAATAATCCTAATAAAGTTCAAATAAATGAATCACACAAATCGTATAAACCAAGGAAGAGAAATCAGGAACCACAGAGGGTCCATAGCCATCAGTACCCTGCCTGTCCACTCCTTGTTCCCTCTCTCCGGTCTCAGGTAATGTTTTGGTGAACCGTTTTCTCTCATTTTAAAGAGTATTTTGAGTAACCAGGGCAATGATTTACATTCCCAAAGGTGCCTACGGATAAGGGGTATCATAGCCAGTGAAGGATGTGTCTCGTTTACACCTTGTTTCCTCTTTCTGATCCCTGATTGAATCTAGATTTCAAAGGACGTTATCGGCTGTGGCGCCATATTGCCAAACGTCTTGCCCTTAATGTGTGTTTTTTTTAACTAATAATCATAAGTGCTCTGAGTCGAGGTTCGTCACTGTTGACAGGACAATGGTAGAGTGAATATCCGGTCGGAAACAGTAAGATAAAAATAAGGGTAACAATGATTGATAACTAGGAGCATGAAAAGAGTCACGGTATTTTTGTGTGAGTGTGTGAGTGTGTGTGTGAGTGTGTGTGTGAGTGTGTGTGTGAGTGTGTGTGTGAGTGTGTGTGTGAGTGTGTGTGTGTGTGTGTGTGTGTGTGTGTGTGTGTGTGTGTGTGTGTGTGTGTGTGTGTGTGTGTGTGTGTGTGTGTGTGTGTGTGTGTGTGTGGTCAATTGGAATTGTTCAAAGTCTTAGTTCGTTAAAGTTGACATCCCAAGTGATAGAAAGAATACATCCAGTCAAAGATAGTAATTTTGGGAGAAAGTAAGGAAGTAACTGAACATGAGAAGAGGAAGAACAGAGTTATGACCAGTCTTTACGAAGTTTTGATATTAACTAAAGTTTATAAAGGGTAGTATGATGATTTAAGTAAATTGGGTAGTAGATTTAATTTGGTGGGGAAAGAATAGAAACATCATCATGCGCTTAGTGTTGGTGATTATAGAATATAAAGAATGATTTAAAAGGATCAAAATAAAAGATAAAAAAACAAGACAAAGTTTTTTTTTTAAATATTAAACATAGTTAAATCAGAATTCTTAAGTATAAGCCTATTGTTTAAGAATATATATATATATATAATATATATATATATATATATATATATATATATATATATATATTTTGTTTTTCTTTTCATGACCCACATGCAATATAGAGAACCAGACTCATGCCTTAAAACCATAAAACCACACTACCATTTTCTTTTATTTCTGTTATAATTGTAGGTTTTCATAGGGGTTCCTCATGAAAATAAACCCTTGGGTGGTGGTGATGATACTGAGAACTATAGAATCAATTACAAGTTCCTTTTAAAATGTACATGTTGCACGGGGACCTTTTGTTAGTGAAACTCAAAATCTATAGACATGTGGCGAAAGCATAGTTGGCAAAGTAATGGTGGCAGCGGTGGGATTAAATCATATTCTGACATACATTTATAATATATAAATAGATGTAAACTTATTCAAATATATACAGTGGCCGCGAAAAGTTTGGGCGCAAAATTATAGGCACCCAAAGTTTCCCCTACACTCAAAACATGCAAGAAATACAACTTTCCG
>BOPN01000673.1:154052-156552 GCA_017312705.2 Penaeus japonicus | reverse complement strand
TCTCTCTCTCTCTCTCTCTCTCTCTCTCTCTCTCTCTCTCTCTCTCTCTCTCTCTCTCTCTCTCTCTCTCTCTCTCTCTCTCTCTCTCTCTCTCTCTCTCTCTCGTTTTGTCTGCCTTTTTCTTTCTCTCTCTCTCTTTCTCGTTTTCTCTGTATTTCTTTTCTTTCCATGAACCACTACATTAACCCCACATTACTTTATAATCTATATGAAAAATAAATCCTTAACAATGCTTCATATGCTCATAATTCATTTGCTTTTTAGAAGCTTAAAAATCAACCCATTGTAAATATTTAACAAAATATGATGGCATGGAAATGGAAACCCAAGCTATTTACGAATAACAAATGTCATGTAAGCCATATTATATATATTTTCCTGCGTTCCTCAACTTGTCTCTCTATGTATCTACTTGTCTATATATCGAATTATCGTTCTATCTATTTATCAATCCATCCGTTTATGATTTTCTTTTTTTTTTTAGTTTTTTTTTTAGTTTCGTTTAGTTTTTCAGTTATGTTTGCTATTCACCTGGTTGGGATTTTTTTATGCAGTAGCAGCTCAGACAAAAAAAAAAAAAAAAAACGATAGAATGATAAACGAGAAAATATAGATATCGCCATACAGTACACTTCAAAAGGAAAAGTATATTCTTTAGAGCTTACCTTTATTCCCATTTCTTTGCACCTATTTATCAATTATTACATATTCATTATCAATTACATTTTCATCGTTAATAAAAGTTATTTAGGGTCATTCCAAAAATCACAGCTACAAATATTAGCATCTCAGGAAATCTATTGAACAAATGATTTTAAACATCAACCTGAAAGTGGAAGATGTTAATTAAACAACAAGCAACAAAGTCTCCATGTTATATAAATGAATAAGTTGCCTAAGTAAGAGTTTTGGCGCGATGAATTATACAGTTTAAATCTTGTGACATTAAACTTGAAAGTGGATTCTGACGCTCATTTATGATTCAGTTACTAGCTTGGTCTACATTCTTGTTTTTTCTTGTATCCTATCAGTGAAAGATTTACATTAAGGAGAGGCTGAGGCAAATAGTAAAAAAAAAGAAAGAAAAGAAGGAAGAAAGAAAAAAAAAGACATACCTATGGCATTCTGTTAGAGGAAAACGGCTTTTGTATTTTCATGAATAGTAAAACTTACTTTGTGGGACAGACTACCCGTTTTGCTTATATTTTGGGTGTTTGATGATGCCATTACCATTATTATTGTCATATTATCAACATCAACATCACCATCTCCATCATCATCGGAACTAAATTGCTTAGCTACTGTTTATTGTGTTTATGGCTGACATTCTTACCACTGTTGCTGTAGCTGTTGCCACAATGAAAAAAGAGACATGAAAAAATAGAATATACATAATGCAGACTCAACTGTACAGATAGGAAGGATAGAATTCTGTACCATATCGAAGAAAGCTTTCACACGAAGTAATCAAAATTTCTTTATAATGACCTGACTAATGTGCAATTCCTTCAGACTGTGTCTTTACAGTTCACAATTATATACTTGCTCTTCTGTATGATAATGTTTGAATATCGAAACTTTAAGATTAATATGATTTTGAGGCCTTGACACATTAAAGAAGATACTTGAAGTGTAGGAGTAATATCAATATAATTTTTCAAACGATAAAACAGTTTGAGGAACAGTAGATTCTTTGCCAAATAATAGTATGACGAAAATGGTTGCGGTAATCTACTCCCTGGACGATGAACGGTTCAATCTACACCCAAGAAAATTTTGACGCTGGAAAATTCCGCAACTGCTTGTCATTCAAGAAAATGGTAGTTTGTGAGGAACTGTCTCGTTCTGTCTTGATCACAAGAAAACGAATAGTGACAGCAACATGTAGTGACGCGTTTGAACCAGTGCCCCAGTTGTTAGTCGGGGGGTTTTACCCTTTGCTAAAGCTAATCGTTCGAGATAATACTTTTAACAAATGATATGACTACTAAATATTGGTCCAATCGTAAGTAATAGGCAAATTCTTGCAGAAATGGAGACATGATAACATGCAAGTCATTACAGTAGTCGAACTGCTATTTAATAAATTGCTATTTCCGCTCATCAGAAGAACACAAGCATTTCAAACAAGATCCACGGGTGATTTTCAGAATCATTCCCTTACCTTTGAATCTACAAAGATAATAAAAAATAAAAATTAGAAACGACCAGAAGGTATCAAATTTCCCTCATGACAACTTCCGTCAATCGACAAAGAATGGTATCTGCAACTTTGAAAAAAACAGGTGTCCTTATATGTATCAAACACTCACAAAAAAGCTCCCCCCCCCCAAAAAAAAACGAAAAAAAAAACGATTAGTTTCAATACAAGGGTTGATAGACTTTCTATATTCTGTTTGGGTCACATTGGTTCTTTGTTGCAAGTGCAATTAAGAGATGCATTCCGTAGTTATCCTCCCCCAGAAGTATATTTACTTACTAAGTGTACTCATTGCCTTCC
>BOPN01000673.1:106552-109052 GCA_017312705.2 Penaeus japonicus | reverse complement strand
TAGAGGGTTCCATATCAATATGAGGGAACCAACACATCACTTTGTTCTAAAACAGACATAATATATAAAGCAGACATAATATTCATATCTAAAACCTCTCTAGATGACAAAGTACCTTACAACTAAGCCAAATGCCTGACTACTCGTCATGGATCAGGAAGGAGGAACACAATGCCACAAGGACTCGACACCAATCCAATTTGTTGATTATCCTGTTCCAGACAAATTGCTACTTATCCTGTGGAAATTAATAGATAACTAAGGCAGAGGTACCCTTTGTTGCAAACCTCCGTCCCAGGGATCGCTAATTGTTGATTTCCTAGTAAACCACCTTGATAATATATTACTAAGCAGTCACTGTAATATTATAATAATAGTTGGTGATCTCAATCAGCATATCATTCAAGCTAACTTTGATAACATGTTAGCATTGTACGATCTCAACAACCATGTTTGTTTTGCCATACATAATTCTGGTTCGTTACTTGTTCCCTTTGTGACGAACATCCCTGGAGATACAGTTTGTTGGTCTGTAGGCACTTCAGACCGCATTGCCGTCTTCACAATTTATATTGCACTTCTGCATGAGGAGCACTACAGCCGCACTATGTGGAAATGGGAATGCGCTGACTGGGGAATGATCAGAAGCACCATGACACACATATCCTGGTAGGCCATTCTCAGAGGTAATGTCAATAAGCAAGTTTAACAATTTACTGTGACCCTACTTGAGATCCAGAGACAGTGAGTACCACATGTTGACCACATTTGCCCAGAAAATGCCTGTGGCAGAACCTGCCAGACCATCCCCGATACTGCCAATAATGACAGGGGAAAACTGACCAACCTGGAAACAAAGAAGTCGAAAGAATCCTGAAGTCCAGATGAAATAAGTCCATGCTTACTTAAAAGATGTGCCAGACAGTTGTCCAGCCCACTAGCTCTGTTGTTTAATAATTGTATACAACAGCAAAAATGGCTATCGATATGGAAGGTCAGCAATATCGTGCCCACTCACAAGAAAGGAAATAAAGCAGAAACCAAAAATTATCGTCCTGTAGCACTATTCTCTGCTGTCAGCAAAGTTCTTAATAATTGATTCACGCCAAACAGAGCATCTCAACAAACACTCACTGATGTGCTCCCGACGATAAGGATTCAGGAGGAACCACTCAGCTGCCGATCTCCATCTACTCACGTCTTCTGCCTGGAGCACTGCCCTTGACCATAACCAATGCACTGTTGTGATAGCTCTGGATATCGAGGGGGCCTTCGATCGAGTGTGGCATGACGCCTTGATTGAGAAACTACGTGGAATTGCTGTGGATGGACCACTTCTCATCCTTTTCACCGACTAACTTTCCAATAGGTACCGGAGTGTCGTCTGAAATGGCAAGAAATCAACACAGCATGCAATCAAGGCAGGTGTACCACAGGGGAGTGTCCTGGGACCTCTCATGTGGAATGTATTCAGAAATGACTTGCTGCTTCTAGTGCCTGAGACGCAAGCGTTTGCTGACGACATCACACTGTCAGTTACCTACAATATCCAAGATGTGGAAATGACAGCAACACACATAAATACTAAACTGAAGAACGTCCTAACCTGGGATCACAGGTGGCAGGTCAAGTTTGCACCAAACAAGACCCACCTCATGGTAATTACCAGAACCCAGCCCGCTCTTAAACTCTACTTCGATGGTAAATTACTACGACCTGAAGATGAAGCCTAAATACTTGGTATTTCCCACGATAATAAAAACACACATTGAAAACATCGTGAGGAAAGCATCAAGGAAACTTGCGTCCCTGAGGCGTATTTCATGGCTTCTTGATGTAAGAGGAAGAGAGGTTCTATACAAATCGAAGATGCGGTCTGTGATGTAGCGCTCCTCTGACATGGGGAGGAGCTGCTAAGAAGCACCTCGACCTCCTTGACAGGATGCAATCCAGAACCATCAAGATAACCAACAATGAAGATACTGAAAATCTAAACAACCTTCAGAATTTACAACACCGGATGGATGTGGCGCGTGTCACCGTCATGTTCAGAATACAAGAAGAACAAGTGCCACACTTGCAGGCGCTGCGACAGCCAGTCCGTCGGATTATTCGTGCCACCAGGACCGTGGAGAGAGTGTCGGACGCACTAGAGCAGCCACGATGCAGGACATGGCACTACCAGAGACAGTACATACCAAAATACACTAGGATGTGGAATGTTGCTTTAAGCTATATGCCTAGACACATTGTACATAGTGTTCAAAATTTTAAAACTCCTATAAATAGAATTTTACAAATTATCTTATAAGTTCTGATATACTTTATAGCCATAGTTACCAGAATTAGTTTGTATCCGTATTTATGTTGACGTGTGTGTTAATATTTTATACTGGTTTGGCTTTTAGATAATTTATTTTGAGATGTAAATTTTAGCCAATAACTTATGAGGGCAATCGGTCAAATGATCTCTCATATCCTAGAAATGAAGCACTGATAT
>BOPN01000673.1:71552-74052 GCA_017312705.2 Penaeus japonicus | reverse complement strand
TTACTGCAAAGCCCTCTTGTGCCTTTTCGATAAGCATAAACCATTTGGCTTTCAGGGAACCGATTGCACAATACCATATATGATTTTTTATTTTTTTTACAATTGTGATGCCTTTAGGTATTCCTGTAAGTACTTCTCCGCAGTCTGTCCAAGTGCCAGTGCTGTCATATTCCACTAGGTCGGTCTTTCAATGTGATTGTGGTTTTGACAAATCAAGATCTTTTCAAAAGAATCTGTAGGTTTGCTGATCATTCACATCTAATTTCTTTGAATAGTACATTCTCAAAGTATCTACCAGTACAAGCTTTTTTTTTGCCTCATCCATAGTAACGCTCGTAGCAACGAATTCAAAATATTTTGACCCTTTGCCCACCAAGAGTTTAGTTGATGTCCCTTATATAGGGTGGTGAGTCAAACACAATCGGTATAGGTGGTGTTGACGAATTTGGCTTTCAAAATTCGTGATGCTATATATGGTGGACTAGACCTACATATAGATATATTTCTAGTTTAATAATTTGTCTTGTCACATATTTCATGATCATATCATTTATTTGGTCCTGGTATAATTTACTGAAGTCTAAGTTAAGTCTCAACAGCCAGTGCACTTTAGGATCCATAAGCCAAGGTTATTTAGCTGTCCAGCATCTATTGATACGATCATATGTACGTGCGTGTTCTCCTTTCTCTCTGAATGATCATTTATTAGAAATATTCTTTTTACATATACATGGCTCAAATATCCTGATATATACTGTATATCTCTTCCAAATACCTTCTAAGAATGCCTTTATATCAGGCAGTTTCGACACATCAATTTCCTTTGTTTTTACAGCAGTATACATGTGGCTCAATGTGACGCAAACATTACGGCTCTGACTGACTGTAACAATATTTATACTATTTCTAACAAATTGATTTTCTTGGAGACTACCTGCTGGTTGCAATTCACAAAAATCCCTACCAATCAGCATAACTAATCGTTCCACAGGCTGTTCCATTAGAGATGGTTCTACTTTCAAAATTCTACTCAACAGTTCATGAATCTCCCATACGTTTGATGAAAATTCTTCCAAACCATATGTCTTAACCTACCAGACCTTGCCATCATGATCTATCAAAGGAATATCTATATAACAACATTTTCATAAATCCTCTTACTATCATCCACATCTGACAAATCCTTTGAATGTACGTTAATCGCTGACGATTGTCAGTGATAATAATTTTCCAAACCCTTCAGTGTTTGTAATGCTTCTCCAGACAAACACTATCGCAAGGCAAGTTGTTCTGTTTATAAGCAGGCACAACCAGCCTTTAATAATCATCTTTGAAATTAGGAAAATCTCTCCTATCACTGGAAAAGACGAATGGAAAGCGACATATCTTATAGTTTTTGAGTCACTACTGCCTTTTCAAAACTTTAACTAAGGTTTTGACATATTCTTTTTTTTTCCAGTTTGATTTTCAAATTAATTCCCAATAATTTTCCCTCCTTCTCAACATCATACGCCAACTTATCATATTCCTCGATAAGTCTTTTGTTAGTTATTTGATTTTTTGGCTATCACGAAGGTCATTAAGCCAATGATTCCTTTTTTGAAATCCTTCTACACATACAAAGGCAATCACTACCTTGGTATAAATATGTTCGAGTACTATGATGGGCCTCTGTCAAACTGTTTGCCTTCCAAACACCTTGGCTTCATCCCGTTTCTTCTTCAGTCCTGTTATCTCGTCCAGCCCCACCTCGGAACTATTGTTGAAATGGTTCGCACTAAAACCACAGGGCTGTTGTGACCCTTTAGTATTATATATTTAGTTTACATGCATTTTTAGGTCCCCTTGTACATCATATATCGTGTTTTTAGACAGAACAAAATTAACACAAAAATATCCTCATTATTCAAACTGAAGAAATCTAATTCACACTGTCAGCCCAAAAATACACATGATAAATTAATAGGTCAGCTGAGGAATAGTGATTTTACCCTTTCCAATGTTCCCCAAGCCATTTACATAATAACATAACTGAAAGTTTTATAAAGATGAAAAAGCTTTCTTAAAAAATATGATAAAATAATAATAATAATAATGATAATAATAAGTACAAGCAAATCACATCAATGATCTAACCACTAGAAAAATGACCCAAACCTTGGTCCAATATTCCTTGAAAATACTGTAGCATACACTCAAGATAATATTGCATATTTAAACAAAATAAAATTGACTCTCAATGTAATGCTCCAGAATTTAGTGGAAACAGCCATCTAGTCCGTCAGATGAAGCTCCATCACCAGTTTGTCCACTGATTGCGTTAGAAAAATATAGATAATTCCCGGTACCCTCCGCTAATGTGGTTCGGCGCGTCAAGGTCACCTCAAAAGGAAAGTAAAAAACAACCATACAGCGATATGCGCTAAGGCGGAGTTTAACAATATACACATTATCATGATAATAATAATGATGATAGTAATGATAATAATAATAATAATAA
>BOPN01000673.1:61727-64227 GCA_017312705.2 Penaeus japonicus | reverse complement strand
CCCACACTTGAAAGAAAATGGAGGCGATTCAGTCATATTATTCATACTGATTCGGAGAGAACTTCTGAGAACATTGGAATCTTGGCAATATTATTGACATATTTTACGGTTTACAATTTAGATTCTTGCGTGATATTCAAAAGGACGTGACGTAATTTCGAGTAATTTCTGTTTTTTTTTTTTTTTTTTCTTTTCTTTTTTTTTACTTATGGCTATGGCTTATATATCTGTCTACGGCTCTGGGTGTCTCTATAGGTAAGTATAAGTCTATGACCTGTCTGTGTGTCACTGTAGTCTTCTCTGTCTGTCTCTCTCTCTCCTCTCTCTCTCACTCTCTCCTCTCTCTCTCTCTCTTTCTCTCTCTCTATTTTTCTCTTTCTCTCTCTCTCTCTCTCTCTCTCTCTCTCTCTCTCTCTCTCTCTCTCTCTCTCTCTAACTCTCTCTCTGTCTCTCCCCCCCCCCCCTCTCTCTCCGCTAGCTCATCTATCATCCTCTTTTGCTTGTCCTCTTCTTTCACATCCCTCCCCCTTCTCACCCTTTCCTCACTCTCCCTTTCACTCCCAACCACCAAACCGACACCCTTTGGCAATAGGGTTCCATGCTAAACTAACACTAATAACACCTTGGGTAATTGATAATCCAATTATAACCACCGTTGGAACAGATTAGTCAAAATTGGTAATTTCTCCTTTGTCATTACCGGAGCGTCTCGCTGAAATTAACACATGGGCTTTGTGTTAAGATCTCCATAATTCCGGGTGTAGTTCCAGGCGGGGGTGGATAGGTGGGGGTGGGTGGGGGTAGGTTGGAGTGGGGGTAGGTTGGAGTGAGGGGGAGGGAGTGGGGGGTAAGAGGGAGGAGGTTGTCTGGCTGTGTTCGTGTTGTCATTATATTAATTTAGTGTAATTATCACTAAGTGCGCCATTATGGCACGTAAAGACAGCTCGACTCTCCCATTACCAGTGAAAGTCATCGCAATAAATTCCTTTTATGAGTAAAGGACCTTCTTACGAAGAACTCCTTTGCAAGATTGGGCTGAAGGAACGTAGGGTTTCCTGTTGATAGTTTGCCTTGCAGGATAAGAGTGAGATCAGATTGCTTGTAAATTTGCTCAGGAGCAAAGGCGGGGAGACAGCGCGACTACTTAAGGAGTTAAGACAACAGCGGATGATGTGGAAAATGTTGATAGGATTCCATTTCAATGTTGAAAATGTTGAATATGTTGATGGGATTCTATTTCAATGTGAAAAATGTTGAGTATGTTGATGGGATTCTATTTCAATGTGAAAAATGTTGAATATGTTGATGGGATTCTGTTTCGATGTTGATGGGATTCAGTTTCATTGTTGAAAATGTTGATGAGAGTTGCAAGCTGTTGTTTATTTTTTCTTTGAGTAATTTCTTTGCCTTTTTTATTACTTGGAAGTGGTTTGTTGCCATCCTCGTGAATTCTTTTTTCGTTCTTCCTTTTCTTATTATTCTATCTTTATCCATATATTTAATTAGCTTTTTATCTTTACCGTTATTATGTTCACTGGTATTATCGTTATTTCTTATATCATTATTGATATTAGTGTTGTTATTGTTACTACTATTATCGCTTTTATCATTATTATCATTATCACCATTGTTATCAATATCATCATTAGTATAGTTATCAGTTTATTATTATTGCTATCATTATCATTACTATTACTATAGTTATCAGTTTATTATTATTGCTATCATTATCATTACTATTACTATTATCCTTATTATAATCATTATCATTATTATTATCATTATTACTATCATTATCATAACTATTCTATCCATTATGATTATCATAAGTAGTATTGTTATTGTTGTTGCTGTTGTTATCATCATCATCGTTGTCATTGGTGTATAATTTCCATATCTGCTCCTTTTATTCTTCGTCTTTTCCTTCGTCCTCTTCTAATTCTCTTTCTTTCTTTCCTTTTTGTTGTAAAAAAAAAAATCATTTTTGTCTAAATAATATTATGATTATTTTAATGAACTCGCTTATATTTCAAGACCTTAACAAAATATTAATTAGAATGAGTTCGTGGCAGATTTAGAGGAATGTAAATTAGCGTTAATTGCAGAGGTGAATAATGAACATTTATATATTTCGATGCTAATAATTCTTTGAGCAAATTTAATTGTATTCGCTGTAGGAAAATACGTAGTTTAAATAGAATTATGTTTGGATAGGTAGATAGATTGAGATAGATAGAGAGAGAGTGAGAGAGGGGAAAAGAAAGGGATAGGTGGGTAGGTAGGTAGATAGATAGATAGATAGAGAGAGAGAGAGAGAGGGAAAGAGAGAGAGAGAGAGAGAGAGAGAGAGAGAGAGAGAGAGAGAGAGAGAGAGAGAGAGAGAGAGAGAGAGAGAGAGAGAGAGAGAGAGAGAGAGAGAGAGAGACAGACAGACAGAGAGTGAGAGTGAGAGTGAGAGTGAGAGTGAGAGAGAGAGTGAGAGAGAGAGAGTGAGAGTGAG
>BOPN01000673.1:46727-49227 GCA_017312705.2 Penaeus japonicus | reverse complement strand
TATATATATATATATATATATATATATATATATATCTATATATATATTTATATATATATATATATATATATATATATATATATATATACATATATATCATTGATATTAACGTAAAGAAAGTATCTTTTTATCTTAATCTGATTTCTTAAACTTTTTGGATATACTTTCAGCATCAGGAAGCCAAAATCACCAGAACTTCAGCTGAAGCAAGTCATTAAACCCTTAGTTACTGTAAAACCAAACTCCCTTCAGACTCCAGACAACACAAGACCATAGTAATAGTAAACATGGAAACCTTCAGAACTTCAACAGCATAACACCAAAAGATTTTCAGAACTTTAATCACACGATAACGAAAACCCTTCAGAACCTTAGTTAAAGTAAACCAAAAAAAAAAAAAAAAAAAAAAAAAAAAAAAAAAAAAAAAAAAAAAAAAAGCCACAATAAACTCAAAGACATAGTTAAAGTAAACCGGAAGAACATTTTCAGAACACCACATAGATCAAACCGAAAGCCTTCCAGAAATTAAAACTATGAATTTAAACACATTCAGAACTTCAGCTACAATAAAACCAAAAAGACCTTTATATTTTGAGCCACAGGTCAACCTCTTCTGTATTTGATAGCTTTTTTATCACAAGCAATTTACCTTAAGTTCAATCAGACAAGATTTAATATATACACGATCTAATATAATGGAATAGGAAAAAAACAACAACAACAACATGATTCAGTGTTCAATATGTCAGTCTAAAGACTATGGAAATGTTGGTTAGTTAAATTGTTGGTTGGTTTAATGGTTTAATGTTAAACATGTTAATATATGCAGTTTTGTGAAGGTTTACGTTTGTCTTTCATCAATATCAATAGAAAATATTACCTCATTACCACCATCACCATCATCTGGGTACCTTCCTTATTATTAGTGTTATTAACATGATAATCAGCATCATTGTAATTATGATTTACAATATTATGATTGTTATTAACTTTATAGCTATCATTACCATTACGATTATCATCATTATTTGTGTTATAATCATTATTGTTATTGTTATCATTGTAATCATTACCATTATTTCTATCATTATCATCATCAATATTATCTTTATCACTATTTCATTGTTATTTTCATAATCATTATCATTACCATTATCATCATCATTTTATTATTAACATTGTTATAATTACTATTATTACCATCACCATCATCAGTATCCTTATCACCGTTTTATAATTATTATCCATAATTTTCCCTCTTCTTTATCATCAAAGCCATTTTCATTCCCTTACTGGAGTCATTAGGAGTTTACCCATTACCTCCTCTTGTTTCAGTATTATAAAAAAAAGAAAAAAAGAAATTCCTCTTCTTTCCCTTCTTCTTGTTCTGGCTCAGATTAGTAATTAAGATTTGAAAACTTCATAAAACTTCCCACATTAACCATTCGCAATATCTTGGCTAAATAGACCGGGAATGAACTTAAACGGAAATTAACACCGTGCATTTGCAAGCAATATAGTTTCATTTTCTCTCTTTAAGTTTCACTGTTGGGTGTTGTGGCGAGCGGAATAAATCATTCAAAATCATGCAACGAAAAAGAGATTCCGATTAAAATCTTTGCTTGAGTGTATGCCTAAGGAATAATGTTGTTGCTGTTTTTACTGTTTATAATGAAAAAGCTACTCTCTTTATTCGCTTGTGTCTTTTTTCTCTCTATTACTTCTTCTTCTTCTCTTTCTTTCTTTATTCTTCTTCATCTTCATCTTCTTTTTCGTCTTCGGTGTAAGCGTGTGCGTGTTTGTGTTTGTGTTTGTTTGTCACAATGGGAGTCTATATAAGAGAGAAATAAACAAAAACAAATAAACAAGCAAAAGGAAAGTCCGAAAAAAGAAGAAAAAAATGGTTTATCTTTACGCCAAGAGGAAGTAGAGGAGGAGAAAAGGAGTGGATGGGTGGGTGGGTAGGTGGGGTGGGTGGGGGTTGGTGGGTCTAAAATAAAGGTGGGTTGATAGAACAGGAGGAAAAGGAGAAAAGAAAGAGAATAAAATAAAATTAGGCTAAGTAAAGCAAACCCAATGCTTATAACCTTGTTGTTCCAAACAAGATTCTCCCTCTAGAATTCTAACATCTAATAACATCAAGCTCTGCCTTCAACGCTACACATACGTTGATTAAGCCTTCCACTAGTGACCTCTTACATAATTTCATGGTCGAGAGATGATGGTCGAGCCTCTGATTGAATTGGGACCTCGCCGCGTGAGCAACAAATTTCATTAGTAGCCCCAGATTTTGCTTCAGCTAAACTTATTACTTAATGGTATTGCCTTTTGCCGGTGAGTAGCCAGGGACTTCCAGACGTGTTGTAGAAAACGGAGGTATTATGAAATTGAGAAATATTTATGACTGGGTGTATGTAAACGTGTACTCACTTTAATTGTATGTTCATATCTCTTTTGATATTGATTTTAATAATAATAATAATGATAATAGTGATAATAA
>BOPN01000673.1:20000-25000 GCA_017312705.2 Penaeus japonicus | reverse complement strand
CTAATAACTGCTTCAACACGTCTTGCATGCTTCTAATGTAGTCTTGTGTTGGTTCCTGATATCTGGATTTCTGTGCCAAACTTCTATCAACCGCTGGGTGAGCTGTACTCTGTTGGTACATTCAATTTAGCTGACTTCATCTTTTAAGTCTTTCCATAAACCTTCAATAGGATTCATATCTGGTCTATTTCCAGGGCAATCAAGCACTTTGATGTTAAGATCTTTTAGATGACTAGAAACTCTTCTGACTGTGTGACATGGGGCCCTGTCATGCATGAATATTCCGTTATTGTCAGGAAACCATTCACGAAATTGGGGTACCAGGCGTTTATTTATTATCTTAAGGAATCCGTCTTGATTCAGAGCGCCATCCACGATCTCTAAACAACCTATACCTTGTGCAGATATGATGGACCAAATCATGACTTTGGAAGGGAACTTGACTGCAGTCCTCTGACAGTCAGGGTGGTCCTTCTCTATTGACGTCCTCCTCACTCATTTTCGCCTATCACTCAGTATTTCCATCATTGATTCATCAGAGAAACATACCTGAATGCAAACAAAACAGTCACTATTTGATTTTTTAAAAACTCAAACTTAAATTACAGCTCTGTAAACCCCAGTCTTTAAGTGGGTTTCATCAAACATGATTTGGAACAAAGACATTTTTTTCAATTTAGATGCAGCATCTTGAATCAAACATGAAATATCTACATTATTTAGATAAATAGTTATTTTAATTAATTTGTGTAGAAAAACAACGAATTCAGCAAAATTTAATGCATATTTACCTTTTCCCAGTCATCAGATATCCGGTGGCTGTGTGCCTTGGCCCAAGCCAGCCTTTTCTTCCTCATGGCCTCGATTAGTCTTGGCACTTTATTTGGCCTACAGGCACGGGAACCCAGCTTATTAAGCTTTTTTCTAACAGCTGAGGTTGTACATTGTACATCATAGTCCACTAAGTCAGCTGCTAGTTGTCTTGACGACTTTGAACGGTCTTTTCTTACCATATCAACGAGAATTCTCTCATGTCTTGGGGTGGTACAGGATTTCCTTCCACACTTTCCAACACGTTTTGGCTCGTAATTTTCGATATTTTCAATCTTCCTTTTCACTCTGTACACACTAGATAATGATACACCAACTTTATGAGCGATTTCTTTACAGTCGAGGGATGTTTCTTGTAGATAAATTTCGATTGCTGAAAAATCAGCCTGACTCAAGTCTTTTCCTCTGCCCATGATGCTTCAACAGGTTATCCTTAATGACTTCTATGACTAATTATGGGTCAATTGATACTGGGACATTGGCACATACATTAGGTAATATGAACAATGATTAGTAACCGGAAACCGGAATTCCGGGGCCGTGGATATGTGTGGAAATGGTTTAAGAACACAAGGCTGAGGGACGAGGTAATTTTATGTGGAGACGAGTAACAATCCAAAAACATGATTCTTATCATTCAAAAATAATATAATCATTATATAATCAATTATTTTAAGTAGATTAAAGATTTCTCTGCATTATTGCAAAAAATAGGCAATGTAAGTAATAGATTTGTGAAGATATGAGGTGTTGAAGATAAAAAAGTGAAGGATCCCAAAAATTGTCTATTAATTTTCCCAGTATATATATAAATATATATATATACATATATACATATATATATATATACATATATATACATATATATGTATATATATATATATATATATATATATATATATACATACATATATATACATTGATATATGTATGTATACACTGCATGAGTGTTTATGTGCGCATGTGTGTATATATATATACATATATATATATATATATATATATATATATATATATATATATATATATATATATATATAAATATATATATATATATATATATATATATATATATATATATATATATATATACGTATATATATATATATATATATATATATATATATATATACGTATATATATATATATATATATATATATATATATACATATATATATATATATATATATATATATATATGTATACATATATATATACATATATATATATACATATATATATATATATATATATATATATACATATATATATATATACATATATATATATATATATATATATATATATATATACATATATATATACATACATATATATATATATATATATATATATATATATATATATATCTATATGTATATATATATATATATATATATATATATATATATATATATATATATATATATATATATATCATCATCTTCAGCCTGTAATACCCAATTGCACGACGTAGGCCTCTCTCAATCTTTTCCAGTCATTCCGGTGTTGTGTCCTATATATATGTCCAGCCCACTGCCACTTTTTCTTCTTAATGCTCTTGAGTATATCCTCTACCTTTACTACCTAATCCATGTGGCTTTTATCTTGTTATTTAATGCAAATTCATAGCATAAGCCTTTTCATTCCTCTTTGAGCACTTACTAATTTCCTCTCGAGTACCTTGGTCGTAGTCCATGTTTCTGACCCATATGTCATGATAGGGAGGACGCAGTGGTCAGTTCAGTTCAGAGAGATTTGCGAAGACGTCGCTTCGCCCGGGCTATTTGCACGAAGCGGCCCGGCCTCTGTCAGCCATAAATGCTGACTCATCTGATCATCATAACTGAATGTTTACTGTGGCGGCTCTGGATTGCCTGTAGGCGCTCCAGTTGCCAGGGGGCAAGCGACAGGCAAAGCCGTCTAACCAGCCCAGCGGCTGTCGTCTCTGGGCCCTGCCTGAGGAAGCGAGTGTGCTCACACTCCATCAGGTAGTGCTATAATTTGATGTCCGGCGCGCCACAAAGATCACAGCGTCGCTCATCATGCCCAATGGTGGGTACGATTTGCCACGCACAAGGATGTGAAGGCTGACTTCAGCACACCTTGATATTCTGGGGAGAGTATCAGCGACTCATAGCCTGTGGCGTCTGAGTACCAGCTGGCCGAGGGGGAGGTCTGATTTGGCTGCTATCTTAAGGCTTTCCTCAGACATTAGGTCCAGACAATGCAGGGCCTTTTGAGTTAGGTTCTCATTTCGTCTCCCAGCAGAGATAATTGCAAGATCATTTGCAGATGAAATGATCTTGCACCCTACTGGTAGTGGAATGTCGAGGATGCTTAACTTGAGAGTGTTAAACAGAGCCGGGCTAAGGACTCCCTGTGGAGAGTGACATTCTCCAGGGACAAACGCCTGAAAAGGTGACCTTGGAACTTCACTCTGGCAATTCTGTTCCGAAAATAGTCATCAGTCCAGGCAAGCAGTCTGCCTTTGATTCCCTTGCAAATCAGGACTTCCTGAATGGTGAGCGGGCTCGCCAGTTCAAAAGCCTTCTCCAGGTCCAGGAAGATAATGACAGAGCTGGAAGTAGCACAGTGCTCTAGTAGGCCATGCTGTGAGCAGTGTTCTTACCCCTTGTGAACCCATGTAGGTGTTCATGGGGAGGTCCCAACTTCCATTGGAGCCGGTTCAGTACCATTCTCTCTGCTGTCTTTCCCAGACAGCTGAGTAGAGAGATGGGACGGTACCATTAGGGATGGGAACTATGTCAGCCCTCTTCCAGCACTGTGGTAGCGAGGAAGTCTCCCAGGACTTGTTCATGAGATTCAAGAATGCAAGCTCGCCTTCATGTCCTAGGTAGGAAATGATGGGGTAGGAGATCCCATCACAACCCGGGGCTGACCGAGAACTGGTCTTATGTGTCCACCGTAATTCCCTCAGAGAGAACATGGCATCTACGTCATCAGGCTCGACCCCCTTTTCTCTGATGAGGGAATGCCTGCCTGGAAGCAATTCCTCTTGGCATGCCCTGACCTCTGCTGGTAGGCCGATGCTACTTTTTCTGGCAGAGAACTCGAGAGCTTGTCTCTCCGCCTCCGACCGCGGGTCATGGTCGGTCTTTCTAGGGGCTGAGCGATTTGTGGCCCGTCTGATATGGTTCCACAGCTCGGAAAGGGAGGTTTGGTGGCCAAAGGACACATCATTCCAGCCACTTTTCCTGTTTTACCCTCTTAGCAGTTTCCTGAGCATCCCTGAGAGCCTCTCTTAAAGGAGCATGGTTCTCAAAGGTTCTCTGTTTGCATAAGTGTCTTCTGCACATATTCTGGTTGACCTCCTGAATCTCATCATTGTAGTACCTGGCATCTTTGAAACACCTGGACCACGGACGAGTTTTGGAGATGGTCTCTGAGGCTGCCTCATCTATTGGCTTCAAGTATATCCACATTATTGTTAAGTGAGAAGTCACTGATTCTGAGGCACCTGGCCAGGGCCTCCTGGAAAACTTTCCAGTTGGCCCTATCCACCTACCATCGAGGATTGTGCCGGCACGTGCCAGCGTCCAAGATGGTGGTGACTATCCCATAGTGATTGCTCATGGCAGTGTTGTCCACAGACCAACTAAGGTCAAGGTAAGGTCAAGGACCCCCCACCAATGTTCGTAGGCTCCTGGCTGTTGAGAAGAGCAATCTTGGGGCACGACTCAAGCACCTTGGCTATGTGGTATCCTGCTGCATCAGATTCTGAGTGGGAGCCAAGATGGGCTGGTGGGCATTATAGTCTCCCCCCATGAGAATTGGCTTGTGTGCTGCAGGAGCACAGACTTCACTACTATCTAAGCTCCTACATTTTGGCATGCTATACACATTGTATAGCTTGAGGGGACCCTAGCCAAATAGATATCAACGGCAAGGAATTCGACACCTTCTCCACACTGCACAGGATCAGCAAACAAGGAGCAGGGGATAGTCGACTTCACAAGGTTCTCTGGTGCCTTGCATACTCGGCAGCACAAAGGGATGATATCCCGAGAAGCTAACAGATTCCCCTGTTAGGGTCTCCTGGAGCATGACAATGTCAATGTTCTGAGATCGCACGATCGTGTGGAGAAGGGCATTCCTTGAGGAAAAACTGTTGATATTCCACTGCAGTATGCTTAGATTAGAAGCC
>BOPN01000672.1:428999-430470 GCA_017312705.2 Penaeus japonicus | reverse complement strand
ATATAAGGATTTATTTATATGTATATGTATACACACACACACATACACACACACACTCCTCCTTATTAATAAAATGTCAGATAAACTCAATATACACAAAACATATTTACTAGAAGATGAGGCTACAGTTTCGAAATCCACCTGGATTTCATCTTCAGGTCTGAGGAGGTGGGTCAGGTCAGGGTATGTGAGACGGGTTGCTTAGGCAACAGTCTAAGAATATGTGACGTAAGAAGAAAAGCCACTGTTGAGGTTGAAATTAGGAAACTGTTGATTAGGGAGGATTCCACCAGTCTACGGGCGTGGATGTCTCCGGAAGAAAGTAGAATGCAGGCAGCTGACCAATCCATGCGGTGGCTTGTTTCCCATTAGTGAACAAAGAGAGTGCTGTTAGTGTGACCCTTGGATATAGCGTACTTGTGCAGAGACATAAGCCCAGAGAGACAAGCGCCGGTCTCACCGAAGTACTGCTTCTCACAGGAGAAGCAGGGGATGGCATAGGAAGCAGAAATTGTGCCAGAGGGTGTTCACCTGGCGAAAGGTGAGTCTGCAGTTGAGAGGCTGAAGTGACCGGCGAAGGGAATGGATTTCCTCGGTGTAAGGTAGGCTAAGGACAGGCAGGTGAGGAGTTTCTCTGGGAGGAGGGTCACGGTAGAAAATGCGACGGTCGTTGGATAGCGCAGGGTCGAGAACAAAACGAGGGTACCCCAGCTTGCCGAAGGAACGACAGAGAAAATCGAAGGAAGAAAGAAGTAACGACACATCCCTTAACGTGGAGGGGGTGGAACGAGAAGGGTATATACATCCCGCTGAGCATGAGTTTTCTATGAAATGAAAAAGAGAGAGAGTCACGAGATGGATGAATTAAGGCGTCCAAAAAGGGCCGTCGGCTTCCCATTCCACCTCGAAACGAATGGAAGGAAAGAGGGAATTCAGCATTCCAGGAACTCAGGGAAGAAAGGAAGTTCATGAGGCCAGAGAGCAAAGACCTCGTCGACAAACCGCAGTCATACACACAAACACACAATTTATACATACACACACACACACACACACACACACACACACACACATACATCACCTTACTTCTCTCACCTACTCTTTATCATCCTTATTCCTTCATCATCACCCTCGTTATTACAGTTAGGCGTCCCTTCCCATAGCCCATTAGCAGTCCGTCTCTCTTCTCATTCCGACCCCAAACACCCTTCACTATCCTTTGGCGCTTTTCATTTTCTCTTTCCCTCTTTCTTTATGTTTCTTTTGCCTTTTCTTCTTCGTTTTCTGCATCTTTTGATTTCTTTTATTTTTGTTGTTATGATTATCATTATGATGATTATTATTTTTATTTGTGTGGTTATTGTCTTTATCACTACTGTTATTCTTACTGTAGTTGTTGTTGTCCTTTTTAACATCCTCTTCATCCCGCTCCTCATCACCATCACCCTTTCTATTATCATTATTATCCAAT
>BOPN01000672.1:391499-398999 GCA_017312705.2 Penaeus japonicus | reverse complement strand
CACACACACACACACACACACACACACACAAACACGCACACACATACAGTGTGCTTACATAAACATATTCAAATGTGCATAATACAAGTGTGTCTATTGTGTCAGCTCTTACATAATTCAGGTTGATATTTATCTTACATATTGACAGTCGTCAGTATATAAAGGGTTGAGTCCAGATCGAGAGAGTACGGGAGAATAACCCTAGGGAAGAGGAGAAAGGTTTGAGAGATAGATAGAAATGGAGAGAGGTGGAGAGAGAGGTAGAAAGAGAGAGCGAGAGAGAGAGAGAGTGAGACATACAGACAGACAGACAGACGACAGACAGACAGACAGACAGAGAGAGAGAGAGAGAGAGAGAGAGAGAGAGAGAGAGAGAGAGAGAGAGAGAGAGAGAGAGAGAGAGAGAGAGAGAGAGAGAGAGAGAGAGAGACATACAGACAGACAGACAGACAGACAGACAGACAGACAGACAGACAGACAGACAGAGAGAGAGAGAGAGAGAGAGAGAGAGAGAGAGAGAGACAGAGAGAGAGAGAGAGAGAGAGAGAGAGAGAGAGAGAGAGAGAGAGAGAGAGAGAGAGAGAGAGAGAGAGAGAGGAGGCATATAGAGAGAGAATTAGACAAACTGACAAAAACTCACAAAAACAGACAGCCAGAAAGAGGCGAGAGGAAGGGAAGGGAGAGGGGAGGGGGGGAGAGACTCGAATCCAATTCCATTAGTATTTTGTAGTTCTTTTTTTCTCCTCCCCCTCCCTCCTCCCTCCTCCTCCTCCTCCCTCCCCTCCTCCTCCTCCTCCTCCTCCTCCTCCTCCTCCTCCTCCTCCTCCTCCTCCTCCTCCTCCTCCTCCTCCCTCCTCCTCCTCCTCCCCTCTTCTCTACCTTGAGTACCAGATCCAACTTGGGAAGAGCAGAAAGGGGGGGGGGGGGCAGGGATCAGGTAGCTATCCAATCCAATCCAATCAATTTTCCCTCCCTGGGCTTACTCCTGCGCCTTTTGGAATGCTTCGCTAATCCCTTTTCATGAATATTCCGATCAAACTCCTCGATCTGCAACGGATTAATTGCAGCTTTTGTACGTAGGTCAGGTAAGGTCTTTTGGCCTTCTAGGAGTGTTGGGGGAGGGGGGGGGGGGGGAGTCGGGGGTAGTGGAAGATTGATCCGCCTCTTTAGGTAAGGTCCTCATTTGCATATCTCATGCATACCATTAATTGGCAGTCATTTATCTCGTTACGGATTTAGCGGAAGGTTCCTATCCAGGGAACTTTGGCCTGGCCGGAGGAGCCAGAGGTCATGATTCGGCCGGATCTCTCTGTCTTTGTCTTTCTCTCTCTCTCTCTCTCTCTCTCTCTCTCTCTCTCTCTCTCTCTCTCTCTCTCTCTCTCTCTCTCTCTCTCTCTCTCTCTCTCTCTCTTTCCCTCACTCCTTCGCTCTCACTTTCTGTCTCTCCCTCTGGCTCTGTGTCTATGTCTGTCTCTACGTCTCTCTCTCTCTATCTATCTATCTATCTCTCTCTCTCTCTCAGGGGAAAAGGTTTTTATAACGCTTTTATAATACATATTGCTCACAAAGCCTCGCAGGGGCATACATATTTGCGTCCCTTACCTGCCTCACCAGTTCATTCCCCCTACTGACTTGACCTGACCTGACCCCGCTTGATAAATATTCATCCTCAGTGTGACGAACTCCGACAATTGCAAGAGCTCTTGGCGGCCGGCACTCGCGGGGCACTCAACGCCTCTCCTGATGCACTGGCCCGTGTTGATAGTGGCTTCAGGCGAGGGGTTCTGTACGTGGAATGACCGCAGGAGACAGGTCAAAGGGCAGCACAGAACCAGCGCCTGAACGGAAGCTTTCTTTCCTCCCCCGGGGCCCACACTTTCTCTTATATCCTCGAGTGCCCAGTTGCAAGATGAGCAAGAGGAACATCAAATCTTTAGTGTAAAGGAGTTTAGAACTGGTTTGCAAACATGGTATGGGAGAAGTGAGTGCTGGACAGTTTACCGGCGAAATACAGATCTCGAGGGATAAATCTGCCCATTTCCCCTCTTAAAAAAAAAAAAAAAAAAAAAATAGAAATAAAAAACATTGTTTCTATGCCAAGCTCGAAAACCCACAATAGCTTCGACAGGAAGGGAATGAGGATAAATGGCTTTTATCCTGGTTTAATTCCCACTATAACCGTTGATTCTAATATGGCTTTCATGAGGACGCCGGGGAACCGAGGGGAAGCCGTTACATAAACGTTATTGTCGTTGTGTCGGCTTAGAATGGAGACAGATGGGCTTCGTTGTATGATTATTATTGCTATTATTACTACGCCAGGGCTATCCACTGTCTCGAAGGACTGGTGATTCTCATCCTCCCTTCTCAAACCCCCTACCTCCAACTACCCCCACCCCCCTCACCTCATATTTTATTCCAACATCTAACCATTCTTCTTTCGATGTTGTCTTCTTCCTTGCCGATGTTCTCTTCTTCCTTCCTTTTCTGAAATTTCCTTCCTCCTCCTTCTTCCTCCCCCCTCCCCCTATCATCTAATCATTCTGGATACTGGTTTTCCCCCTGTGTTCCCTCCCCTCTTTGATCTCCACCCTATTCTGGCACTGGCCTGTGCCCGGCTCTTCTCTCCCCTCATATCACCTACAAGGATCCCTTTACCCACAAAACTTTTCCTTCGTTGCCCTCATTCCCCCATTTCTTTTCCTGCCCAGCGTCCTTCACTCAAGAGACCCCCTTTTTACTCCCCCACTCCCCCTTCATCCATTTAGACCTCTCCCCTTGCACCCCCCCCCCCCCAGAAACCCTACTTCGTTTTCCTTCGCCCATACAGTTCCCTTCCATTTCTATTCATCCACGCGTCCTCCCCCCTTCTCCATCCTTATACGCCCACTTTTCCCCCTACCCCCTTTCCATCACCTCTTCACCCCTCACCACCCCCCTTTTCCCTCGCTATTCACCCCTTCACTTCATCCCTTCCCCCCTTCTATCGCACCCCCACCCCGCCCACCTTCAAGATAATGGCCGGGACACAACACGCTCCGTCTTTATTGCTCGAGACTCTCTGTTGTGGACCTTTCCATTATAGTGATGACAGACTGAAGCCACAGACCCTGCCAGCCACCCCCTCCTCCTTCCTTCTCTCTCCACCCCTCTGCTCCCCCACCCCCAACAGCTCAAGGGATATGAACTGTGGCTAATGAAGTGCCGTCAGGATCTCCCTCCCCTCCGTCCCTTCCCTCTTTCTTCTCCTCCTCCTCCTCCTCCCTCATTCCCTCCCCTCTATCCTCCCTTCCTTCTCTCCTCAGGTAAATATTACCTTGTCATTTTGCGTGTTATTGATGCAAGCGTGCGGGAGTCAGATAAGTCTTGGCAAACAATAATGATTATTCTGTTGTTATTACTAGCCTCGTCTCTTGTGTTGATCTTTGTTATCATTATCACTTACTCTTATCCTGTTCTACGTTTTTCATTATTCGTGATCATGAGCAGATGTATTTTATCATGAGAGTCACCACTTTCCATTACGATTATCCTGTTTTGAAAACTCCCCCTGTCTCCCCTTATCTGTTATTATCTTTTTATTTTTATTTTTTATCTACGTTCGAATGCCTGTGTTAGTTTTTCTTTCTAAACATGTCGCTTCAGGAATATACCTGAAAACAACCGTAATAATACCCTCATACCAGGCACCACTTCCATCACCCATGAGGAAGGTATTTCGAGAGCCAATCTAGAGTTCACCATAACATCACTATACACTCGAGCTCCCGCGAGGTTCTGTGTGCAATTTAACCCCTCAACGACCCCATTAAACCCTTAGCTACAATGGCCATTAAACCTCCCAGGCGTCCCAATACAGGGACCTGGGCGTACGTTGGGTGAAATGACAGGGGGGTGGGTAACATTAGTTGGGTAATTGAGAGAGAGAGAGGGAGAGGGAGAGGGAGAGAGGGAGAGGGAGAGGGAGAGAGGGAGAGGGAGAGGGAGAGGGAGAGAGGGAGAGGGAGAGGGAGAGGGAGAGGGAGAGGAAGAGGAAGAGGAAGAGGAAGAGGAAGAGGAAGAGGAAGAGGAAGAGGAAGAGGAAGAGGGAGAGGGAGAGGGAGAGGGAGAGGGAGAGGAAGAGAGAGAGAGAGAGAGAGAGAGAGAAGCTGACGCTAGATGCCGAGGGAGAGAGCTGACGAGATGCTTAGTGCGGCAACTTGCAGGGGAATAACTGGCACGGTACTTCCCCCAGACAGGTTCCTGATCCCTTACATAACGCATAGCACTTCTTGCCCATCTCTCCCCCTCTTTCCTTTTCTTTTTCTTTTCCTTTTTTTCTTTTATCCTTTTTTTACTTGAAGGATGACTTCTCGGAAAAAGAAACTTTGACGGACTCCAGGATTCTCTCCAAGGTCCTGGCAGGATGCACAACCGCTGACGAAGAGCTTCCTGCAGGGAAATGTTAACATGGGGATGCTGATAGTGAACTCTGCTGACGCCGACGTTCGCAGATAAGGGAGAAAGAGAGATAAATGTTGTACAATCGCCTCGGGATGCTGTGCGAGATGGAAATAACTGGGAGCAGAACTAGTGATGCTGGAGTGAGTTTGCGGGTTCAGGGTATGTGAGGTAAGAGAGGAGTGGAATGTGATGTAGACAATATGATAAGAGTAGAGAGAGAGAGAGAGAGAGAGAGACAGACAGACAGACAGACAGATAGAGAGAGACAGAGAGAGAGAGAGAGACAGAGACAGACAGACAGACAGATAGAGAGAGACAGAGAGAGAGAGAGAGACAGAGACAGACAGACAGACAGACAGACAGACAAAGACAGAGAGAAAGAGAGAGACAGACAGACAGACATAAGAATTATACGTATTTTGAAATAAGATAAAAGAGCGGATAGTGCTCTAAAAAGACTGAAAGGTAGAAATAGATAAATATAAGAGAGACAGCCAAGCACACACAAACAGCTAGACAGCGCACCCACACCCTCACCCTCTCTGTCTTTCTCTCCCCTTGCCTTCGCTGCCGATCCCCCTCCCGCTCCCCTCTCCCCCAACCACCAGCCTGGGGCCATCTGCTAGGTCAGCATATAACTGTTCGCAACTCGAGTGTGCATTGCTCATCGACAGACGTATCTCATGCAATGTTGTAATTCTCATTTGATCGGCTAATGCCTGCGGTGGATCCCACTCTGCTTCCAGTCTTGCTCTCGCTGCAATGTTCTGTTGACTTGTATTTCGGGAGTTCATTTGTTTGGGGTTTTCAGTTTTGGGGGAATTTTATATATATATATATGTATATATGTATATATATATATATATATATATATATATATATATATATATATATATATATACACACACACACACACACACACACACACACACACACACACACACACACACACACACACACACACACACACACACACACACACACACACACACACACACACACACACACACATAACGCGAAAGAATAATAAAAAAATAAAAAATAAAAAAAACTCTGAGCATCCTTCTCCTTCCATAAACCCCCAGATTTGACCCCAACTCATCTCCTTCCAAAAAATCTAGCTCGGTCATATCCATCTCGGCCTCGTATTTCACCCACCTTACATCTCCTTAACTGGACCATCTGTCACTTCCCTTGTCTATAAATCTCAGCGGGAGGGAAAAAGGATTGCATCATCGTTACTCAAGGTTCCTCTTCTTGTTCTTTTAGTCCCGGCCTCTCTTGATCGGGTTTTGCCTCTCTGTTTGTCTGTGTGTCTGTCTGTGTGTCTGTCTCTCTCTCTCTGTCTCACCCCCCTCTCTCTCTCTCTCTCTCTCTCTCTCTCTCTCTCTCTCTCTCTCTCTCTCTCTCTCTCTCTCTCTCTCTCTCTCTCTCTCTCTCTCTCTCCAACGTTAAAGACTCCGGAATCAATACTCAGCTTCAGTTATGAAAAATGATAAAAGAAAAAGAAAAGAAGAAGAAGCAAAAAAAAAAAAAAAAAAAAAAAAAAAAAAAAAAAACGAAGATGATATTCTCCGAGGATAAAAGTGATGCTGATTTTTATTTCTCGAGAATCTCTGTACAGAAAGCTGAAGATTTCGTTTTTACTGTTTTTTTTTTTTCTTACTTGAAGCTTCCAAATTTTAAAGGGAACATTACAAAAAGACAGCAATAAACATTAATGGCGATAATGATAAATACCTTATGTAAAAGTGAATGGGAACTAATTACAGAATATATAAAGTATCTCCCACCCGATTCTTGCCATCCCTTTCCCATCCTCCCCCTCTTGCTAGCCCCCCCTCCCCTTCCTCCCTCCTCTTTAGCTCTCTCTCCTTCTTTCTTACTCTCCCCTTCCCTCCTCTTTCCTACTTTCATCTCCCCTTCTCTCATCCTACTCTCATCTCCCTTCCTCCCTGCTGCTTCCCTCTTTGGCCCTCCCTCTCTTCTTCCTTCTTTTATCCTTCCCTCTCTCTTTCTCTCCTTTCCCCTCTTCCCTCTTATTCTCTTCTCCTCTGTTTTCCTTCCTTCCTATTCTCCCTTCCCTCCCTCCGCTATCCCTTCCCTCCCTCCACTCTCATCCTCCCTTCCCTCCTACTCTCCCCCCTCCCATCCCTCCTACTCTCCCCCTCCCTCCCTCCTACTCTCCCCCTCCCTCCCTCCTACTTACCCCCCTCCCTCCTACTCTCCCCTATTCTCTCTTCCCTCCCTCCTACTGTATCCTCACTCCCTCCCAACCCCCCCCTCCCTCTCCCTCCTACCTCCCCTCCCACCCACTCGCCAGCTTGCCTTATGAGTGCGGGATTTAAACCAAGAATCACTTAATCCCTTTCTTAAATCCGCTGCTTAGGATTACATACTGAAACTCCGGCAACAAAACAAGGTGATCTTTGGCTTGCTGGTGGTGGGTGGTGGGTGGCTAGGGTGGGTGAGTGGGTGGGTGGGTTTGGTGGGTGAGTGGGTGGGTGGGTGGGTGGGTGGGCTAGGTGGGTTAGAGGGGGAGGTGGTTAGGAGATTGTTTGTAATGTGAATGGGGGTTTGTTTGTTTTTCTTTGTTTGTTTGTGTTGATTTTTTTTCACACTTTGCTTGATTTTTCCCTTGTTCTTTGTTATATGTTTTTAAATAATGATAGTGATGATAATGATGATGATAATGAAAGCAATAGTAATATCAATAACAGTATTAATAACAATGATAATAATCATAACAATCGTGATTACAATAAGAACAAACATGATAATAATAACAATAATGTTCATGATACCACTACAACAACCGTTACTACTACTGCCATTTATAGCAATAACAACAACAACATCAATAATAACAATAAATTATAAAAAAAAAGAATAAAACGACAATAATAATGGTAATAGATGAAATAAAAAGAAAATAACAAAGGGGAAGAGGAAAGAGGGAGAGGGAGGATTGAAAAGAGTGTCGGAAGGGGAAATACATGTGTGTTGTTTGACTATGTTACTTTCTCCTGTTTTCATTTTTATGTATATATGTGCATA
>BOPN01000672.1:383999-388999 GCA_017312705.2 Penaeus japonicus | reverse complement strand
TTCTCATCCTCCCTTCTCAAACCCCCTACCTCCAACTACCCCCACCCCCCTCACCTCATATTTTATTCCAACATCTAACCATTCTTCTTTCGATGTTGTCTTCTTCCTTGCCGATGTTCTCTTCTTCCTTCCTTTTCTGAAATTTCCTTCCTCCTCCTTCTTCCTCCCCCCTCCCCCTATCATCTAATCATTCTGGATACTGGTTTTCCCCCTGTGTTCCCTCCCCTCTTTGATCTCCACCCTATTCTGGCACTGGCCTGTGCCCGGCTCTTCTCTCCCCTCATATCACCTACAAGGATCCCTTTACCCACAAAACTTTTCCTTCGTTGCCCTCATTCCCCCATTTCTTTTCCTGCCCAGCGTCCTTCACTCAAGAGACCCCCTTTTACTCCCCACTCCCCCTTCATCCATTTAGACCTCTCCCCTTGCACCCCCCCCCCCCCAGAAACCCTACTTCGTTTTCCTTCGCCCATACAGTTCCCTTCCATTTCTATTCATCCACGCGTCCTCCCCCTTCTCATCCTTATACGCCCACTTTTCCCCCTACCCCCTTTCCATCACCTCTTCACCCTCACCACCCCCTTTTCCCTCGCTATTCACCCCTTCACTTCATCCCTTCCCCCCTTCTATCGCACCCCCACCCCGCCCACCTTCAAGATAATGGCCGGGACACAACACGCTCCGTCTTTATTGCTCGAGACTCTCTGTTGTGGACCTTTCCATTACCTGTGATGACGAACTAAACCACAGACCCTGCCAGCCACCCTCTCCTCCTTCCTTCTCTCTCCACCCCTCTGCTCCCCCACCCCCAACAGCTCAAGGGATATGAACTGTGGCTAATGAAGTGCCGTCAGGATCTCCCTCCCCTCCGTCCCTTCCCTCTTTCTTCTCCTCCTCCTCCTCCTCCCTCATTCCCTCCCCTCTATCCTCCCTTCCTTCTCTCCTCAGGTAAATATTACCTTGTCATTTTGCGTGTTATTGATGCAAGCGTGCTGGAGTCAGATAAGTCTTGGCAAACAATAATGATTATTCTGTTGTTATTACTAGCCTCGTCTCTTGTGTTGATCTTTGTTATCATTATCACTTACTCTTATCCTGTTCTACGTTTTTCAGTATTCGTGATCATGAGCAGATATCTTTCATCATGAGAGTCACCACTTTCCATTACGATTATCCTGTTTTGAAAACTCCCCCTGTCTCCCCTTATCTGTTATTATCTTTTTATTTTTATTTTTTATCTACGTTCGAATGCCTGTGTTAGTTTTTCTTTCTAAACATGTCGCTTCAGGAATATACCTGAAAACAACCGTAATAATACCCTCATACCAGGCACCACTTCCATCACCCATGAGGAAGGTATTTCGAGAGCCAATCTAGAGTTCACCATAACATCACTATACACTCGAGCTCCCGCGAGGTTCTGTGTGCAATTTAACCCCTCAACGACCCCATTAAACCCTTAGCTACAATGGCCATTAAACCTCCCAGGCGTCCCAATACAGGGACCTGGGCGTACGTTGGGTGAAATGACAGGGGGGTGGGTAACATTAGTTGGGTAATTGAGAGAGAGAGAGGGAAAGGGAGAGGGAGAGGGAGAGAGGGAGAGGGAGAGGGAGAGGGAGAGGGAGAAGGAGAGGAAGAGGAAGAGGAAGAGGAAGAGGAAGAGGAAGAGGAAGAGGAAGAGGAAGAGGAAGAGGAAGAGGAAGGAAGAGGAAGAGGAAGAGGAAGAGGAAGAGGAAGAGGAAGAGGAAGAGGAAGAGGAAGAGGAAGAGGAAGAGGAAGAGGAAGAGGAAGAGGAAGAGGAAGAGGAAGAGGGAGAGGAAGAGAGAGAGAGAGAGAGAGAGAGAGAGAGAGAGAGAGAGAGAGAGAGAGAGAGAGAGAGAGAGAGAGAGAGAAAAGCTGACGCTAGATGCCGAGGGAGAGAGCTGACGAGATGCTTAGTGCGGCAACTTGCGGGGAATAGCTTGTGGCACGGTACTTCCCCCAGACAGGTTCCTGATCCCTTACCTGCCTTGCCACTTCTTGTCCATCTCTCCCCCTCTTTCCTTTTCCTTTTCTTTTCTTTTTTTTTTTCTTTTATCCTTTTTTACTTGAAGGATGACTTCTCGGAAAAGAAACTTTGACGGACTCCAGGATTCTCTCCAAGGTCCTGGCAGGATGCACAACCGCTGACGAAGAGCTTCCTGCAGGGAAATGTTAACATGGGGATGCTGATAGTGAACTCTGCTGACGCCGACGTTCGCAGATAAGGGAGAAAGAGAGATAAATGTTGTACAATCGCCTCGGGATGCTGTGCGAGATGGAAATAACTGGGAGCAGAACTAGTGATGCTGGAGGGAGTTTGCGGGTTCAGGGAATGTGAGGTGAGAGAGGAGTGGAAAGTGGTGTAGACAATATGATAAGAATAGAGAGAGAGAGAGAGACAGACAGACAGACAGATAGAGAGAGACAGAGAGAGAGAGAGAGACAGAGACAGACAGACAGACAGATAGAGAGAGACAGAGAGAGAGAGAGAGACAGAGACAGACAGACAGACAGACAGACAGACAAAGACAGAGAGAGACAGACAGACAGACATAAGAATTATACGTATTTTGAAATAAGATAAAAGAGCGGATAGTGCTCTAAAAAAGCTTGAAAGGTAGAAATAGATAAATATAAGAGAGACAGCCAAGCACACACAAACAGCTAGACAGCGCACCCACACCCTCACCCTCTCTGTCTTTCTCTCCCCTTGCCTTCGCTGCCGATCCCCCTCCACTCCTCTCCCCCCAACCACCAGCCTGGGGCCATCTGCTGGTCAACACCATAACCTGTTTCCTGTCAGGCCAAGCATTGCTCATCGACAGACGTATCTCATGCAATGTTGTAATTCTCATTTTGATCCGGCTAATGCCTCCACGGTGGATCCCACTCTGCTTCCAGTCTTGCTCTCGCTGCAATGTTCTGTTGACTTGTATTTCGGGAGTTCATTTGTTTGGGGTTTTCAGTTTTGGGGGAATTTTATATATATATATATGTATATATGTATATATATATATATATATATATATATATATATATATATATATATATTTACACACACACACACACACACACACACACACACACACACACACACACACACACACACACACACACACACACACACACACACACACACACACACACACACACACACACACACATAACGCGAAAGAATAATAAAAAAATAAAAAATAAAAAAAACTCTGAGCATCCTTCTCCTTCCATAAACCCCCAGATTTGACCCCAACTCATCTCCTTCCAAAAAATCTAGCTCGGTCATATCCATCTCGGCCTCGTATTTCACCCACCTTACATCTCCTTAACTGGACCATCTGTCACTTCCCTTGTCTATAAATCTCAGCGGGAGGGAAAAAGGATTGCATCATCGTTACTCAAGGTTCCTCTTCTTGTTCTTTTAGTCCCGGCCTCTCTTGATCGGGTTTTGCCTCTCTGTTTGTCTGTGTGTCTGTCTGTGTGTCTGTCTCTCTCTCTCTGTCTCACCCCCCTCTCTCTCTCTCTCTCTCTCTCTCTCTCTCTCTCTCTCTCTCTCTCTCTCTCTCTCTCTCTCTCTCTCTCTCTCTCTCTCTCTCTCTCTCCAACGTTAAAGACTCCGGAATCAATACTCAGCTTCAGTTATGAAAAATGATAAAAGAAAAAGAAAAGAAGAAGAAGCAAAAAAAAAAAAAAAAAAAAAAAAAAAAAAAAAAAACGAAGATGATATTCTCCGAGGATAAAAGTGATGCTGATTTTTATTTCTCGAGAATCTCTGTACAGAAAGCTGAAGATTTCTTTTTTACTGTTTTTTTTTCTTACTTGAAGCTTCCAAATTTTAAAGGGAACGTTACAAAAAGACAGCAATAAACAGTAATGGCGATAATGATAAATACCTTATGTAAAAGTGAATGGGAACTAATTACAGAATATATAGAGTATCTCCCACCCGATTCTTGCCATCCCTTTCCCATCCTCCCCCTCTTGCTAGCCCCCCCTCCCCTTCCTCCCTCCTCTTTAGCTCTCTCTCCTTCTTTCTTACTCTCCCCTTCCCTCCTCTTTCCTACTTTCATCTCCCCTTCTCTCATCCTACTCTCATCTCCCTTCCTCCCTGCTGCTTCCCTCTTTGGCCCTCCCTCTCTCCTTCTTCCTTTTATCCTTCCCTCTCTCCATCTTTCCTTTGCCCTCTTCCCTCTTATTCTCTTCTCCTCTGTTTTCCTTCCTTCCTATTCTCCCTTCCCTCCCTCCGCTATCCCTCCCCTCTCTCCACTCTCATCCTCCCTTCCCTCCTACTCTCCCCCCTCCCTCCCTCCTACTCCCCCCTCCCTCCCTCCTACTCTCCCCCCTCCCTCCCTCCTTCCTACTCACCCCCCTCCCTCCTACTCTCCCCTATTCTCTCTTCCCTCCCTCCTACTGTACCCTCACTCCCTCCCAACCCCCTCCTCCCCTCTCCCTCCTACCCCCCCTCCCACCCACTCGCCAGCTTGCCTTATGAGTGCGGGATTTAAACCAAGAATCACTTAATCCCTTTCTTAAATCTGCTGCTTAGGATTACATACTGAAACTCCGGCAACAAAACAAGGTGATCTTTGGCTTGCTGGTGGTGGGTGGTGGGTGGGTAGGGTGGGTGAGTGGGTGGGTGGGTTTGGTGGGTGAGTGGGTGGGTGGGTGGTCTAGGTGGGTTAGAGGGGGAGGTGGTTAGGAGATTGTTTGTAATGTGAATGGGGGTTTGTTTGTGTTCTTTGTTTGTTTGTGTTGATTTTTTTTCACACACTTTGCTTGATTTTTCCCTTGTTCTTTGTTATATGTTTTTAAATAATGATAGTGATGATAATGATGATGATAATGAAAGCAATAGTAATATCAATAACAGTATTAATAACAATGATAATAATCATAACAATCGTGATTACAATAAGAACAAAAATTATAATAACAACAATAATGGTCATGATACCACTACAACAACCATTACTACTACT
>BOPN01000672.1:376499-378999 GCA_017312705.2 Penaeus japonicus | reverse complement strand
GTTAGGTTGGGGGTTGTGGGCTTTTGGGAAAAGATAGGGATAGGGAAAGCGGAAAAGAGAGAGAGAGAGATAGAGAGAGAGAGAGAGGGAGAGAGAGAGAGAGAGAGAGAGAGAGAGAGAGAGAGAGAGAGAGAGAGAGAGAGAGAGAGAGAGAGAGAGAGAGAGAGAGAGAGAGAGAGAGAGAGAGAGAGAGAGAGAGAGAGAGAGAGAGAGAGAGAGAGAGAGCGAGGAAGAAAGTTAGAAAGAGTGTTGGAGAAAGGGGAAGAAGAAGAAAAGAAGAAGAAAAAGAAGAAGAAGGAAAATACAAAAAAGAAGAAAAAGAAGAAGAAGAAGAAGAAGAGGGAAAAGATGATAAAGAAGAGGAAGAAGAATACATAATAAAAAGATATTTTGATAACGATTAAAGAGGAAGGGCAGTTGCGTAAAGTAGAGGAGTGAAAGAGAGGAAGAAAGAAAGAGAAAAAATGAAAGAGATGCTGTGATATACGAAAAATAAGCTAAAAAAAAAAAAAAAAAAAAGAATAGACAGATGACTATAGATAAAGAAAGTAAGAGAGACTGGCAGTAGACGAATGATATGTAAACAGAAAGTGTTAGTGAAAGTCTCTCTCTCTCCTTCTCTCTCTCTCTCTCTCTCTCTCTCTCTCTCTCTCTCTCTCTCTCTCTCTCTCTCTCTCTCTCTCTCTCTCTCTCTCTCTCTCTCTCTCTCTATCTCTATCTCTATCTCTCTCTATCTATCTCTATCTATCTATCTATCTATCTATCTATCTATCTATCTATCTCTATCTATCTCACTCACTAACTTACTACACATCTCCATTTATTTCAAGACCGACTAGCATTTGATCTCGAGATTCTGAACATTGTACATTTTCGAATCCTTTATTTTTTATTTTTGTCCCTTTAATTGGCTGCCAGAATTTAAAAGTTTATTCGATTGACTGTCTGTCACTGTGAAATGTCAAGGCCTCATTACGGAGCCTGTCTTTCTCCTCTCATGTTGGTGTATATGTTAGTATGTTTGTTTGTTTGTGTGTGTATGTGTGTGTGTGTGTGTGTGTGTGTGTGTGTGTGTGTGTGTGTGTGTGTGTGTGTGTGTTTGTGTGTTTGTGTGTGAGTGTGTGTGTATTTGTGTGTATTTATGCGATATGTATTTGTGTGTCTATGTATGAATGCATGTGATATGTATGTGTGTGTCTATGTATCAATGTATGTATGTGAATTCATGTTTGTATGTACGTATGGGATTATGTATGTATTAGTGTGTATGGATAAGATCTCTTCAGCATCAATAACAATGATGAATATGATACTAAAGATGTTATCACTAAGAATGATAACATGATAAAACACATAGAACAAAAAACGAAAAAGTATACACTGCATGACCTCTCGAAACAACTACGACTCCATGTTCATGCAGAAACATGCAACATGCAGTCATGAGATTCGTTGACCCATAATAAAAGGCACAATAACCCGCATCCTCTTTCCATTCTGCACGTGTTGAGGTTTGCAATTGATGGCATTCGGGAACTAAGTTTTATATATATTTCTTTTATGACGTAACTTGGATTGGAATTCAGGATACTTAATATGTTCTTTTTCTTAGTGGTGTACTGTGGTGATGTTAATGATGATGATTTTGGTGATAATAATGATGGTTATTATTTTTGGAATGCCTCTTCTTGTTTTTTTGAACCCCATTCATTCAGCCCTCATTCATTCCGTCCCCATTCATACTCCCTCATGCATACTTCTCATTTCCCCTTCTCAACCCCTCCCCATCCCCCAACCTATACAAATTCACTTCACGTCATTTCCCTCTCCCTCCCCTCTCTCCTCCCCCCTGCCCCATACCCCACACACTCCTATTCGTTCCATACCGTTCTCTCTTCCTTCTTCATACTCCTTCCATCCCCTCTCTCTTTTTTCCTAACCCCACCTCCTTCCCCATCCCCACTCATCTCTTCCTCCTTTTCTATATCCTCTCCTTCACCCCTCTTTCATCTTCTCCCCTCATCCCCTACCCCCATCTTTCCTATAGCTCCCTCAACTCCTACCCCTTCCTTTCCCATGCCCCCTCCATCCCCATAACCCCTCATCTCCCCCCCTCCTCACTCCCCTACCCCTACCCCTAACCCTACACTCCCACCCACAACTATTCCCTCCACCTCGTTCCTCCTTCTTCCCCAATACCCCGTCATCTCTCCTCCCACCCCACCCTACCACCCCTCCCTCCCACCCCACCTCCCACCCTACCACCCCACCTCACCACCCACCCTACCCTCCCACCCACCCTCCCACCCTACCACCCCACCCACCTCACCCTCCCACCCCAACCCGTCAACTCCGAGTTAGCCCGATCTCCGCCCCCCATTTTGCGCTCCGCTGGAGAGACATTTTGAGCCTATTTTCGGCCGATTTTTCAAGTTCTCTTTCCTCTCTCCCGTCGCGGTGATGCGTGTCCTGGATCTGACAGAGGGAGGGAGATAATTCA
>BOPN01000672.1:366499-368999 GCA_017312705.2 Penaeus japonicus | reverse complement strand
GATAACAAATAATATCACAATTAGAATAAAGATAGTTATAATGATAATGATACTAATGATGATTATAATCACAATGATATAACACTTTCTTCCTTCTTTTTCCTCAGGTAAGTGACGTCATACAACTTCAAGGAACATCGTTCTTGGCATCCTTTGGCCCAGGTATCGAATGTAGGAGACTAATTGTTTATTTTTATTATCGTCTTTTATTCTGTGTTTCGAACTATTCCTTCTCTGTCTCTCTCTCTCTCTCTCTCTCTCTCTCTCTCTCTCTCTCTCTCTGTCTCTCTCTCTCTCTCTCTCTCTCTCTCTCTCTCTCTCTCTCTCTCTCTCTCTCTCTCTCTCTCTCTCTCTCTCTCTCTCTCTCTATCTATCTATCTATCTATCTCTCTATCTCTCACTCTCTTCCTCCCTCCCTCCCTCCATCCATTCATTCATTTCCCTCCCTCCCTCCTTGTCCTATTCATCCTACATTCCTTTCCCTCCCTCCCTCCCTCCCTCCCACTCCCTCCCTCCCAATCCTTTCCTCCCTCTTCCTCCTTCTCTCTCTCTCTCTCTCTCTCTCTCTCTCTCTCTCTCTCTCTCTCTCTCTCTCTCTCTCTCTCTCTCTCTCTCTCTCTCTCTCTCTCTCTCTCTCTCTCTCTCTCTCTCTCAATCTCTCTCCCTCTCTCTCTCTCTTTCCCCCACTCTCCTTTCCCTCTCTTCCTATTGGATGTAGTTCAACCTCATTGACTCAACAAGTAGACAACAAGTTTCGGGCTCATAAAAATTTCCCCAACACATCCTGTCGGACAAATACAGACCGTTTAAGTTTCTGAATTTCACAGCTTATTCATTGCGCCATTTTTATTTTCGTTCCTTCCACTTGTAGGATACTTGGCACACTGTCCAGCTTCGATTTTTTCCTTGTGTTGTTTTATGATGGTAATGATAATAATGGCTACAATAATGATGATGATGATAATCATTGTGATAATGATAATCATTGTGATATTGATAATAAGAGTGATAATTATGATATTGATGATAATGATAATGGTAATGATAATGATACTACTAATAATGTTAACAAAGATAATGATAAGGATTATGATACTACTAATAATGATAACAATGATAATGATGATGATATTATTAATTATTATCATTATCCTTGTAATGATAGTGAGATATTAATGATAATGATGATAATGATAATGGTAATAAAGATAATAGCATTTATGATAATGGAAATGCCAATATATATAATGATGATGATGAAAGTAATAGTAATATTAATGATAATAATCATGTTTATTCTTCCTAATGCTTTCACAGTTTATGTTCTTTTCGAACGTTCAAAAAGATTTTAAAAAACAAATAACTTCCAGATTCGTATAAACACGAGTGAGCTCGACCGGAAATTGTGATATTTAAAAATAGCTTAAGCCATTGCACTTTATAGACCCCGATTTTTTTATGTGTGTTTTGCTTTGTTTGAGCGAGAGGTTACTGGGATGAAACGGAAGAATATATGTGTGTGTATATATATGTATATATATGTATGTATATATAATATATATATATATATATATATATATATATATATATATATATATATATATATATATATATATATATATATATATATATATATATATATATATATATATGTATATATATATATATATATATATATATATATATATATATATATATATATATATACATATATAAATAAATAAATAAATATATATATATATATATATATATATATATATACGTAAATATATATATATATATATATATATATATATATATATATATATATATATATATATATATATATACATATGTATGTATGTATGTACACACACACACACACACACATACACACACACACACACACACACACACACATACACACACACACACACACACACACACACACACACACACACACACACACACACACACACACACACACACACACACACACACATACACACACACACACATATACACACACAAATAAAATCATAAATGAAGAGGGAAAGAAAAAGAAAAAAAATAGCCAGGAATACAAATTGTGAAAATTTCTTCTACTCTCAACCCATCCTATTACCCCCCTCCTACCACCCCAACCCATCCTACCACCCCAAGGCCCTAAAGAAATAACAAATACATAAAATAAACGAATGACACTTCTTATAAATCTCGCCCCCACCCCTTCCCTCCCTCTATCCCCATACCTTAAAAAGAAGAATAAGAAAGAAAGAAGAAGAAGAAAAAAAAAAAAAAATAGCTGAGCCCTTCCCGGGAGAGTGGATTGATTGCGGCGATCGAATCAGGCGCTTTGACGGATGCTTGGATGCTTGAATGCTTGGATGCTGCGATCTGCATCTGCGGGGAGGATAAGCTTGCTTGGGAAAGAGAGTGGAGGGAAAAGGAAGGAGAGGAGGAAGGTGGAAAAGGGGGAGGGAAGGAGGGAAGGTGGAAAAGGAAAGAGGGAAAGGGTGGG
>BOPN01000672.1:343999-351499 GCA_017312705.2 Penaeus japonicus | reverse complement strand
AACGACGAATTAGATCAATCAGAATAATTAAATGATTGAGAAGTAAGCTAAATAAAACATGTGTGTAGCTTGATGAATATAAAATTAAACATAACTAACACATTGTAAAAGGGATTCGCAGAACGGAGGAGAACAATGACCAAATAGAGAAAAAAAAGCTAGATGAAAGGCAGGTACAGAGCGAGAAAGAGAGAAAGAGAGAGAGAGAGAGAGAGAGCGAGAGATAGAGAGATAGAGAGATAGAGAGATAGAGAGATAGAGAGATAGAGAGAGAAAAAGAGAAAGAGAGAGAGAGAGAGAGAGAGAGAGAGAGAGAGAGAGAGAGAGAGAGAGAGAGAGAGAGAGAGAGAGAGAGAGAGAGAGAGATGAGATGAGAATATAAAAAAGGGTAAAACAAAAAAACAAATAAATAGATAAAACATAAAAAGAAAACTGCTCCTAGACCTACTTTATAATATTAGGAAATAGGAACAGAAGGCTACACAAATCATACGAACAAAACTCAAACTAGCAAGACAGGGAAATGAGAATAGAAGAAAAATGGAATTCCTTCAAGGGGATGTGAATGGGAGGAGGGAGTAGGGAGGAAGGGAGTAAGGAGGGAGGGAAGGACAAGTAAAATGTGGAGGAGGAGGAAGAAAAGACGAGGGATTAGGAATAGGTAGAACAAGTGGAGGAAGGGGTGGAGTAGAAGTAGTAGTAGTGGTTATAGCAGTGGAGGAAAGGTAGAGTGAGGGGAGAAGAGAGCAAGGAGGAAATAAACGAGATGGAATAGCAAGGCAAAAGAGAGGGAGAGAGAGAGAGAGAGAGAGAGAGAGAGAGAGAGAGAGAGAGAGAGAGAGAGAGAGAGAGAGAGAGAGAGAGAGAGAGAGAGAGAGAGAGAGAGAGAGAGAGAGAGACACACACAGACAGAGAGAAAAGAGAGAGATGTATTTTCCGCTTGTCTGACCTCAAAAGCTGCCACCAGAGACGAGGGGGGAGGGGGGTGCCTGAGCCAATCCCAAATTGTGTTGATTGTCGACTGTGTAAGGAGGATCTTGCCACCAAAAGCAAATAACTACCAATGATTGCATATAATCAATACTGCAATTAACACTGTGTTTAGTATTATCATAATCATTCTTTTCATTGGCACTATTAGCTTGATAATGATTACAATGATAAGAGATATAATGATTAATGATAATGATAATAATTATTGTTATTATTATCATTATTCTAGCAATAATGCTAAGAAAAATGACAATGGTTACTATCATTACACGAATAACGAGGACAATAATGATAATAATGAAAGTGACAGGGATGATGATAATAATGATGATTATAATAATAATATAGTAATGATAATGATATAGATAAAAAAATATAACAAAATACAATAGTAATCATAATGATGATAACTATAACAATAGTAATAACCCCAAATAAACACACACCGACGAAAACACGTTAGACAAGCAGTGAGTCGCTGTAAATATGTTATTCCAACACAGTTAAGATCAAATGGGTATCTTCTCTGCAAACTCCCTAAGCGTTCAGTCTCCCTGGAGAAATAACGAAGAGGAAGAACAAAGGAGAGTGGGAGAGAGAGAGAGAGAGATGAAATGAGGAGAGGGGAAGGTGAAAAATGTCTATGAGGGCGGCGGGGAGGAGAGAGGGATATGGAGGAGAGAGAGAGAGAGAGGAGGGGGGGGGGGAGAGAGAGGGGGGTGGAGAGAGAAAGAGAGAGAGAGAGAGAGAGAGAGAGAGAGAGAGAGAGAGAGAGGGGGGGGGAGAGAAAGAGAGAGAAAGAGAGTGGATGCTGTCTAGGGGGAGATGGAATCGATAACATAGTGATAATGTGCGAAAAGGGAAAAGAGAGGTAGGAGGGGAGTGGAGGAAGGAGGGAGAAAGAAGAGGAGAGAGGAGAAAGATGAGACGGGAGAGGAAAAGGAGAGAGAATGAGAAGAGTAGAGGAAAAAGAGGAAGGGAGAAAAGAAAGAGGAGAGTGGAGGAAGGATTCAAAATGAGAGAGAGGAGGGTAGATGAGAAAGAGGAGGAAAGAGAGAAAAAGAGGGGGAAAGAGAGAAAAAGAGGAGAGGAGAGAGAAAGAGAAAAGGAGAGGACAAAGAGAGAGAAAGAGAAAAGGAGAGGAGAAAGAGAGAGAAACAGAAAAGTAGAGAGACAGAAGGAGAGTGAGAAAAAGGAAGAACGAAAAGAAATGGAGAGAACGATAGGGGGAAGAAGAGAATGATGAAAGAGAGAAAAGGAGAGAAAAATCGTAGTGGAGGAGATTTAGCTTTTTCCTTTCACATTTTTCCTCGTCCTCTCTGCCCTTACCTCCCCCGCATGTGCATTATACTCTTCCCTCCTCTCCCACCCTTTCTCCCCATCTGCTCATACTCTACCCTTCCCCCTCCCCGCTGCCCATTCTACCCTTCTCTCCCCTCATCCATTCTCCCTTATCTCCCCTTCTTCCATCCATCCCCCTTCCACTCTCCCCCTTCCCCCCCATCCCGTCCACTCTCCCGTTTTTCCGTCTATCCTCTCCCTTCCACTCTTCTCTCCCCCCCCATCCTGTCCGCCCCCACCCTCTCCACTCTCCCTCTCTCCCCTTTTTCCCCTTCTTTTTCCTTCCCTCCCCTCCCCCTTCCACTCTCCCCTTCTCTCCTCTTTCTCCCCTTCTTCCGTCCCTCCTCCCTCTTCCATTCTCCCCTTCTCTCCCCCACCCACCCTTCTTCTCTCCCCTTCTCTCTCCTCTCTCCCCTTCTCTCTCCTCTCTCCTACCTCCCTTTTCCCTCCCTCTCTCTCCCTCTCTTTTCCCCCCTCTCTCTCCCTCTCTTTCCATGAAATAAAAATAAAAAAAACGTATTGAAAAAGACATCGTGTCAGAATATAACAACCGGATACAAAGTGAGAGGCATCGTAAATCATGACATTAGACCCAATTCCATCAAAAGGCATTAATTAAGGAGGGGAGGAGCTGATATTCCCCACACCCCCATTTTCTCTCCCTTTCTCCCCTTCTCTCCGCCCCCCCCCCCCCCCCCGTCCACTCTCCCCTTCCGAGGATCTGATATGTAAATTGATGCGGCGAAGGATATTTGTAGGGGATTTAAGGACAAATTCTCATCCTCCGTGCTGATGGCCGAGTCTTGAAAAATATTGGAAAAGTTTTCGAGTGGGGGAGGGGCTGAGGGGGGTGAGGGGGATGAGGGGGTGAAGGGGGGCCGGTTTGGGGGTTAGGGGTGTGTGGGGGGAGAGGTATTCTTCTTTGGCCTTTTCGCTTTCTCTTGACCCCCCCCCCCTCTCTCTCTCTCTCAAGAGACACTTTTCTTCATCTCTGGCTGTTTGTATGTATGTCTGTTATCATGCCTGTCTGCTCTCTCTCTCTCTTTCTCTCTCTCTCTCTCTCTCTCTCTCTCTCTCTCTCTCTCTCTCTCTCTCTCTCTCTCTCTCTCTCTCTTTCTATCTATCTATTTATTTATCTATGTCTGTATACTAGATATGATATAAAATAAATATAAACACATGAAAAAACACAATAGATTAATAAACGGCGATAGAAAAAGGAAAGAGAGAGAGGGGGAGAGGGGGGACATGGATAAAAATGAAAAGATAGCGAAATAAACAAGAAGCGAAAGAAGAGAAAGAGTGAAAAATAAGATTACCACTATCTATTATGAAGTTAATAACCTCTCTAGAAAAGGCATTAAAAACTTTTGCAATCATGAGCACTTTATAGCACTATCGTTTTTGTATGTTTTTTTTCTTTCTTTCTTTCTCTTTTGGAATTAAATTCGACCTCCAACAGTTCCTTATATCATTTATTTGTGTGTGCATTTGGTGATTGATCTATTTATCTACTTGGTTATCTATCTCTGTATCTATTTATCTACTTTTATCTATGCCTACCAGCCTCTCATGTCCCTTCCCTCTCCTCCATCAACCCGATGATTATATCCCTCCATTCCCATCACTCCTACCCATACCCCATCTCCCATACCCACTCCCATCCTCCCATCCCACACCCCGTGACCCTTTTTCCCCATTCCCAATCCCCCCCCCCTCTCCCCCTCACTCGCATCCTCATCCCATCCGCAAAACATCCCCCTCATCCCTATCTCCAACCCCCCCCTCCCCCTCCCCCTCCCCACTTTCCCGTCCCTCCCAAGCCTACCATAATCCCCTCCCCCATACCCCTCTCCCTCTCCCTCTCCCCCATGCCCCACCCCCCTCCCTCCCATACCCATACCCCTCCCCCTCTCTCCCCCATTCCCCTCCCCCCTCTCTCCCATACCCATACCCCTGCCCCTCTCCCCCCCCATACCCCAGGGATCAATATATTTGATAGAAATATATGTATTCGCGGCAGATGGGTTAAGATTTGCATTTATAGTGATTCGTTAGCAAATGGTATTGATTGGTGGGGATTACCTTAATGTCGTCGGGTGATTGGGCGGTGGTGGAAGGACACTCGGATTGTGGGGAAAGTATGATGACGTAGTAATGATAAGTATGATAACAATGGTGATGATGATAATAATAACAATGATAAAGATGATTATAATGATAATAGTGATGATGAGGATAATAACGATAGTGATAATAACAATAATGATAATGATAGAAGGAATGATAATAATACTTATCACAATAATTACAACAATGATGATAATAATGCTAGTAGCAATACTGATGATGATGATTATGGTAATAATAACAGTAACCACCTTCGTCATAATGATAGTAACGATAATACTACCACAAAACTAACCAATAAAATCACAGATCATATTTAAAGACTAATCTAACCTAACCTAACCTAACCTAAGCAAAAAGAAAATCGAAATTATCGGCCCAGTTCGCCTGTTTGCGAGAGGCAACCGAACCTAAAACAACGTGACATCTGCCGGCCTTTGACATCAGAGGAGGCGCCATTTAGGGACGCACTCCCCCCCCCCCCTTACACCCTCTCCCCCTTTTGCCCTTCCACTTCTCTTCCTCTCTTCCCCTCTTCTCCATCTCTTTCCCTTATGTCTTATAACCCGTGCTTATACGGATATACGCAAATACTTATAAACACAGGACATGCATACGTACAAAGATACACATGCATGTACCTTCATACATACTAGCACATACATCTACATACTAAATACCCCCCCCCCCCCACCACCACACACATATATCCCTCCTCTCACGCGCATACGTCTTTCACTCACTCCCTACCCCCCCCCCCCCTGCCCACCGCCTTCCGCCCCAAATACAAGCTAAATCCTTCCCTTTCCACAGGCATCTGCAGGCATCATTAGTGAGTGAAAGGGCCTATGACACCTTGATCTCTGCATGATCCTACTGTGGATTCGCTCTTATAAGTTGTGATCCACATATCCACCCTATTGACAGAAGGGATGCTCACGTTGCGTGGTAGATGGAGTTTATATTTCTCCGTATTTGAAACTTTTTTTTTGATTTATGCTAGTCTAGTTGTTGGTATTTTGTAGTCTGTTCGTCTGTCTGTCTCTGTCTCTTTTTCTGCTTCCCTGTGCAACTCTCTCTCTCTCTCTGCCCCCCCCCCTCTCTCTCTCTCTCTGCATGTGTCCCCATCCACATGTTTATCCTTTTTCTGCCCGTAATCCAAATCCTGCGCAAAGCTTAGATTGTGCCGAGATTTGAGCAATCTAATGCATTTACTTGTTTTTGTGTGCGCGCGAGCACAAAACACACACACAGAGAAAGAGAGAGAGAGAGAGAGAGAGAGAGAGAGAGAGAGAGAGAGAGAGAGAGAGAGAGAGAGAGAGAGAGAGAGAGAGAGAGAGAGAGAGAGAGGAGGGGGGAGGGGGGAGGGGGGTGGTAGTGTGGTATTGATTGTATATATCACTTTATCCCTAGCCCGCACCGTCGTCTGGACCAGTACAACCGCCACCTGCTGCTGATGCTCGGGGAGAGAGGGAGACAGACAGACAGAGAGTGAGGGAGGTAGAGAAGGAGAACGAGAGAGAATTGGAGGATAGGAGAAGAAGAGCGAAATGTCATTTGAAATGTTTATTTACGTAACAGATATAGGAGAGGGGGAGGAAGGAAAAGGGAAGACGAGATAGGGAGGGAAGGGTGGGTGGCAAGATAGGGGATGGGGGATAATGGAGATGGATAAGAAAGAAGACGAGCATCAGTTTGATAATGAATATATGTATATACATATATATAGATAGATAGATAGATAGAGAGAGAGAGAGAGAGAGAGAGAGAGAGAGAGAGAGAGAGAGAGAGAGAGAGAGACAGATAGATAGATAGATAGATAGACAAACAGATAGATAGATAGATAAATAGATAGATAGATAGATAGATAGATAGATAGATAGATAGATAAATAGATAGATAAATAGATAGATAGATATATATATATATATATATATATATATATATATATATATATATATATATATATATATATATATATATATATATATCAGTCGGGTCTCCAAATAACTAAAGAGCACACCAACCAGCAACCAAATAAATATCTAAGTAAATGAATGAATCATAGATTATAAAACTGTACTGGGTCCAACGCATGGAATTAATGATTTATAATTCACCGTTGCAATAATTCAGAGAAGGGCAGTTTTCCAAACGTGTGACCAGCAACAAACACACGAGTGATCAAATCAGAAATTGAATTATAGATTAGAGGTAGATTTTATAAATAAGTAAACAATATATTCCTGAATAAAAGATAAGTATTCAACAGGCAGAATAATCACATATAAGACAGATATTTGGATTCAATATCTTACAGTTATATCAGAAGCGAGAAATTCAAATTCTTGCATGATTTATCAGAAGTGAAAAATGAAGGAGGATACTATAGGGAAATAAAATATATTTCAGTCTTTTTTGAATTCTAGATACTAAAGGTGACCAATGCAATGAATGATTTAGAAAAAGGATAAAGATTTAAAAGGGATATGAATAAATATATAAGGCAAATATCAGAATTTTATATGGAATATGATTTTCCAATCGAGTGGCCACAACAAACGTTGAAAAAATTGACAAAGGATTGAAAGAATAAACAGAAATAAAGAACAGAAAATATATAAAGGTCCTGTAGGGAAATGAATCATGTAAAAAGCCGTAATCGAATTTTTCAAGGGAGAGCTGTTTTCCAAGAGAATGAACACAGCCTCACCCCCCCCCCTCTCTCTCTCTCTCTCTCTCTCTCTCTCTCTCTCTCTCTCTCTCTGAGAGAGAGAGAGAGAGAGAGAGAGAGAGAGAGAGAGATGAAAAGAGAGAGAGGGGGGGAGGGGAATGGAGATGTGGGAGGTAAAAGGAAAGGAGAAGGGATGAATGAAGAGAAAGAGTTGGAGGTGGAAGAGGTCGTAGACGGAAAGGAAAGGGAGAGGAAAAGAAGCTGCATGGTCGGGAGGGAAAAGGAACTGGAAGTGAAAGAGAGAAGAGGAAAGGGAGGAAGAAGATAGAGAAGGTAGTAGATGGATGGATGGATGGTGGATG
>BOPN01000672.1:336499-338999 GCA_017312705.2 Penaeus japonicus | reverse complement strand
TGTGTGTGTGTGTGTTAGTCTATTCTAAAGCTGTGTACTGCGCTGTGTACGTCGTAAACTTCCAACAATAATCTCAAGTGGTATAATCACTTCTTGAAGTTAACCTCGTTAACAAAATTGTGAGATTAAAATCTTTACATCAAAGACTCGGCTTACGTCACTGCTTTCTGTGACCTATCGAAGACGTTGCGTTTTTTTTTTTTTTTTTTTTTTTTTTTTTTTTTTTTTTTTTTTTTTTTTTTTGAGTCACCTTACCCGGGAGCTCTTCTTTTCCGACTTCGTTTTTTCTTTGTTACCAGCTTTGTTGTTGTTGGTGGTGGGATTGTTATCGTTCTTAGGTTTGTATTTTTTTCCCTTAATTATCATTATTTTCATCATCATTATTAGCATAATTTCTTTGAGTACTATTATCAGCATCAGCATTATTACATGGGTTATCATTATTATCAATATTATCATCCTTCTTTTATCCTAATCATCAGTGTAATTTCTCATATCACTTTCTCTTTCATGTTCTTTTCCTCCATCAGTTTTCTTCTTCTCTCATACATACAACCCGTCTCGTTCTATTCTCCTTTTTTTTCTATTCCTCTCTCCTTCTCATTTCCCCTCTCCTCTCAGCCTCCAATTCATATGGACCTACTCTCCTCTCTTTCTCACTCTTTTCCCTCTCCCCTTCTTCTCTCTTTTTGATACATTCCCCTTTCCTCTCCCTTTCCCATTCTTTCCCCTCTTACCCCTTCCTTTCTCTTTCTCATTAATTCCCCTCTTTCCCCTTTCTCTCTCCATCTCATTTTTCCCCATCTCCCCTTCCCCTCTATTCTGTACGCACCTTCTTTCTCTCTCCAGTTTCGTCCTCCCTTATCATCATTCCCCTCTTTATATTACCTCCTTTCTCCTCGTTTCTATCTATAAGCCTTGAAAGCTTACCTTGTTTAATCAGGCTTCACTCAAGGAGGAAAAAAATTGTTTATTCAATGCACGAACGAGTTTGGACGAGGAGGGGGGAGGGGGTAGAGGGAGGAGTGGAAAGAGAGAAAAAGGAAGGAGAGAGAGAGAGGGAGAGAGAGAGACAGAGAGAGAGAGAGAGAGAGAGAGAGAGAGAGAGAGAGAGAGAGAGAGAGAGAGAGAGAGAGAGAGAGAGAGAGAGAGAGAGAGAGAGAGAGAGAGAGAGAGAGAGAGAGAGCGTGTATATGAAAGCCAATTTAACTGTTGCAACCATTAAGGAGTATAATCGAGTTCTGCGCGCTGTATATCATGACTTTATGAGTAGATGCTTTTGGAAATGTGGAGGCGGATACTAGTGGACGCAAAATAAGTTTATTGGGCGGAAGGGAGAAGGAAGACAGGGATGGAGAATGAGAGAGAGAGAGAAAGAGAGAGAGAGAGAGAGAGAGAGAGAGAGAGAGAGAGAGAGAGAGAGAGAGAGAGAGAGAGAGAGAGAGAGAGAGAGAGAGAGAGAGACAGAGAGACAGAGAGAGAGAGAGAGAGAGAGAGAGAGAGAGAGAGAGAGAGAGAGAGAGAGAGAGAGAGAGAGAGAGAGAGAGAGAGAGAGAGAGAGAGAGAGAGAGAGAGAGAAACAGAGACAGAGACAGAGGCAGAGAAAGAGACAGACAGAGACAGAGATAGAGACAGAGAAAGAGACAGACAGAGAAAGAGAAAGAGAAAGAGACAGACAGAGACAGAGACAAGAGACCAGAGACAGAGACCAGAGACAGAAACAGAGACAGAGACAGAAACAGAAACAGAAACAGAAACAGAAACAGAGACAGAAAATAGAAACAGAACAACCAGGCAAAAAAAGACAAAAAAAAAGACAATCAGACAGATGCGGTGGGTGGGAAGGGGATGGAGATTAGAAGGGAGGTAGAGCGTAACAGGGGGAAGAGGGGACAGAAGGAGAAATGGAGGGGAGGTGCCGAGAGTGGATGGGATATGCAGATTGATGAGTGACACGGCCGATGGATCGATAAACAAGAGAGAGGAATGCAAATAAACACGCACACACACATGTGCACACGCATATACATACACATATACATAAGCAGAGAGGGAGAAGGAGAGAGAGAGAGAGAGAGAGAGAGAGAGAGAGAGAGAGAGAGAGAGAGAGAGAGAGAGAGAGAGAGAGAGAGAGAGAGAGATTACAAGGAAAGTCTTTCTTGGAAGACCGCGTCGCCATATTTCAAGAATTAATCTCCGGATAAAAGAAGTCCACAAGCCGTAATATCTTAGAGAGTCCTGTCATGATAAACTTGCCTTGGCACTTAGCGTGATCGTGTGTGTGTGTTGCTTCTCCTCGGAACACCCTCTAGCCCTCCCCACCCCCACACCACCACCCCCTCTCCCTCCCTTAGCACGCTCTTGTTTCTTCCTCAGCTCCCCCTTTCCCTTTCTCACCCCCCTCACCCCCCTCCACCTCTCTTTTCCCCAGCGCTCCCTTTCCTTTCCTTATCTCCCCCCCCCACCCTCCCTCTCACTCTCCCAATCCCTCTTTTCCATT
>BOPN01000672.1:313999-318999 GCA_017312705.2 Penaeus japonicus | reverse complement strand
AGATGGACATGCATGAGAGTTGTTTGGGCCGAGCCCTCCGAGGCTATATTCAAAATAACGCCAGAAACCGGAGACGTCTTTTTTAGAGCGACCGATGCCTCTAAAGTTTTCCGAAAGTTGAAACGAGTTTAATGGAGGCGCCAGTAGTGAAAATGGGCGTGGAATTTGAGGGAAATAGGGCGAATAGGCTGCGGTTGAAGGGATTACTGATGGGAGTGATGGACGGGATTGTAGATGTGGGGGAGGGGGAGGGACGTGATTGAAAGGGGGGGGGGGTGAGGGGAGGAAGACGAGGAGGGAGGGAGGGAAGGGTTAGGGAAGGTAGGAACGGGACAGGGAAGGAGTTGGGGGAGGAGGGGGAGGGAGGGAGAGACAAAGGAGTTGGGGGAGGAGGAGGAGGGAGGGAGAGAGGGAAGGGCAAGAGAAGGGAGTATAAAAGGAGGAAAGGAGTTGGTGGCAGGGGAAGAGGAGGAGGGGGACGGAGGGAGGGAGTGAGTTAGGGAGGGAAGGGATAGGGTGGGGGAAGGAGGGAGGGGAGAAGGAGCTAAGGGGATGATAGAGAGGAGGGGAGGGAAGATGGGAAGGGCTAGGGAGGAGAGGATTGGGGGAGGGGAGTTGGGGAGAGGGTTGGAAGGGGGAAGGAGGGGAGAAAGAAGGTTTAGGTTTGAAATGAATGGAAAGCATACCCATTAGCGACATCTATACATCCGCCCACTCATCTTTTCCTTCATCCATCCATTCATTCAAATACACCCATCACTCCATTCGTTCCTTCACTCATTCATATCATAATCAATGAATTCATAAACAACTCTAATCCTACAATCATTCATTCCTACAAATATTCAGCTAAAATGACAACAAAACTCAGGACAAACAAATAAATAAAACAAACAAACAAACAAACAGGCACAAAGAAGCGGAGAAACAAAAGAAGCACGTCGATGAGGAGGCGCACACGAGATGCAGCCTCCGGGCGGACATCGCTCCTTCATTTTACAAACCAAAGATAAAACATAGGAAGTGCTCCTGGGTGGGTGGGGGAGGGAGGGAAGGAGGGAGAGAAGAAGAGAGGGAGGGAGGGAGGGAGGAAGGGAGGGAGAGAGGAAGGAAGAGAGGGAGGGTAACTAACAACGAAGCACGAGAAGCTCTTATCTTAAGATAAAAGAAAAGAAAAACTTTTCTGTCAAAAAGAAAAATATGATATTCATGAATGAAACATCTTTATCAACAGCAACAAGAAGAAGACCCGTTAGAAAAAGTCGACAAAAAAATCGAAAATAATAAGGAGGCAAAGATGAAATAGAGACGAAGCAAAATTGGTGACGCCCGGAGCCATATGTATTGATGCTGGACCTCCTTCGATCTTCTCTCTCTCTCTCCCTCTCTCCCTCCCTCCCTCCCTCCCCCCCCTCTCTCTACCTCCCTCTCTCTCTCTCTCTCCCTCTCTCCCTCCCTCCCTATCTCTCTCTCTCTCTCTCTCTCTCTCTCCCTCTCTCTCTCTCTCTCTCTCTCTCTCTCTCTCTCTCTCGCTCTCTCTCTCTCTCTCTCTCTCTCTCTCTCTCTCTCTCTCTTTCTCTCCCTCCCTCCCTCCCTCCCTCCCTCCCTCCCTCCCTCCCTCCCTCCCTCCCTCCCTCCCTCCCCCTCCCCTCCCCCCTCCCATTCTCTCTCTCTCTCTCTCTTTCTCTCTCTCTCTCTCTCTCTCTCTCTCTCTCTCTCTCTCTCTCTCTCTCTCTCTCTCTCTCTCTCTCTCTCTCTCTCTCTCTCTCTCTCTCTCTCTCTCTCTCCCTCCCTCCCTCCCCCTCTCTCCCCCTCGTATCTCGACTCCCAATGAATTCCCTTCGTGACGTCACCAAGACAAAGAATGCCCTCAGGCCGAGATAGGCAAGGTTGGCCTTGTTATTTTTTTTCCCTTTTTCGTTTTTTCCTTTTTTTTCCTACTGTGTCTTTGTTTCTTTTTTTTCTGCCTTCTGATTGTTTATCGTGTGTTTGTTTGTTTGATTTCTGCTCTATGTCTGAGTGAGAGAGTTGCTAAACTGACGAAGGGTTATTTCTCACCCTCCTTCTCCTCCTTCTCTCCCTCTCCTTTCCTTAACCTCTTCCTTCTACTACTACTACTACTCATCCTCATCCTCTTTCTTCTCCTCTACCTCTTCTTTCTTTTCCTCCCCCTCATCAGCATCATCGTTATCCTTATCATCATCACCCGTCTCTTCCTTCTCCTCTACCTCCTCTTCCTTTCCCTTCTCCCCATTAACATCATCGTTATCATTATCATTATCCGTATCTTCCTTCTCATCTTACACCTCCTCCTTTTATTCCCTCCTCCTCCTCAACATCATCCTCATTATCATCATCCGTCTCTTCCTTCTCATCTTACACTTTCTCCTTTTTATTCCCTCTCCTTCTCCCCTGTATACCTGCCATCAATCGAGTGTTTACCGCTATCATATTCCCGACACGCAAACCAGTTTCCTTAAACACCTTTACCCTTCCCTCCCCCCTCTCTATCCCCTCCCCCCCTTCCCAAGATTTCTTTAACCCTCGAACGTAAATCAGGCTCGATAACCTTCACCTCCCCGTCCCTCCCCCCGTCCCTCCCTCTCGCCTGAGGTGTTACTCCCCTCTTCCTTCCTTCCCTCCTTCTCTCCCTTTCTTCCCTTCCCTTCCCATTTCAGGACAAAGGCCACGTCCTATGCCTCCCCTCTTCCTCCCCCCCCCTCTATCTCTCCTCCCATACTAAATCTACATCCTAGCCTAGATATTTCCCTTCCTTTCCTTTCCCTTTCTTCCTCCCTTAACCCCATAATCTCCCCTTCCTAAACTCTTGGATTTCCTCCTCCTCCTCCTCCTTCCCTTGACCCCTCAAACCCCTTCCTCCCCTCTCAATCACCTAGTTACATTCCCGACTCCCACTCCACCCACTCAACTTTCCCCTAAACATCCCCATCCACTTCTGACTCTCCCTCCCACCCACCCTCCTCCCCTCCTCCGTTCCTTTCATCGACCCTCCCTTCTCCTCCCCTTCCCCCGTCTTCTACCTCGACCCCACATCCCACCCCCCTCTCTCCCCACCTTCCCCTCATGTCAACTTCCCACCCCCCTCCCTATTTTCTTCCCCTTCCTCCTTTTTACCTCATTCTCCTCCCACCTCCCTTCCCTTCCCCACAAATACACCCCTTCCTCCCACCCTTCCGTAACACCCCCATGCCCTCCCCCTTTTCTCCATTTACACCCCACGACCCCTTCCCCTCCACCCACTAACAACCCCATGGGATCCTCCGCCTCTCCCCTCCTCCCCTTTCCCAGTTATACCCCTACGACCTCTCCCTCCCTACCCACTAACGCCCCCACGACCCCTCCCCCCACCCATTAACACCCCCAAATCCCCTCCCCCCCCACCCACTAACGCCCCCAAATCCCCTCCCCCCCACCCACTAACACCCCCAAATCCCCTCCCCCCCCACCCACTAACGCCCCCAAATCCCCTCCCCCCCACCCACTAACACCCCCAAATCCCCTCCCCCCACCCACTAATACCCCCAAATCCCCTCCCCCCCACCCACTAACGCCCCCAAAACCCGCTTCCTCCCCGCCCCACTAACACCCCTCCCCTTCCCCCTCCCCACGTATTGTCATCCCACGTCGCAGGCATTTTTCCCCGGTCAATGCCCCGCAATGCTATTACACCTCACCTCTCGACACTCGCCCGTGACTGCTGCTCGTTAAGGGAGGTTGTGGTTATATGTAATCTTTTTACATTGTTTTTTTTTTTTTTTTTTTTTTTTTTTTTTTTTTTTTTTTTTTTTTTGGTGTTGGTGTGGTTGTTCATTTGTGATGTTGATTAATGTGAAGTGACAGTAGGGATTTTCATTGTGGTAATGTGATGATGGCTCTTGCGACACCTGCAACTATGCAATGGTACAGCAACTTACTTAACCTATAACTCCAAACTATTATCGTCCATAGAAAACCAACTGTGACGCACATCACCTGGAATCTTATCCCACCTGAAACTCAATCAGTTTTCCACCCATAAAACCCACTTTCTAAAACCTCAGAACCATTTGGCCACCTTTTTCCCCTTAGAACCTTTCTATCTAAAACCTGAAAGGCTTTTTTTTCGGCAGCTGTTTGCCCTTTGATTCACTTGCGTATTCAGAAGCCATCGTCTGTCTTAAATAATTTAAACCGCATAATCACCTGTTAGCCGATAGAATCACCCACGCCCTTAAAAAAAAAAAAAAAAAAAAAAAAAAAAAAATCTGAAACAAGAAAAACCATCTGGCCAGCTATTTACCCCCTCCCTCCCCCGTGCTAGGGACATGCCCTTACCTCCTCTGCGTCGACTTCGTTCCCTTAATTACATCGTTAAGACTGTTTGATTGAAGTCATCTAAGAGGGACTCGAGGCCGCACACGTAATTAGTTGTTTGTCGGCCGTAAAAGAGGCTTAGGATAATAAGGACGCTTTTTTCATCTAATTATTATTTATTTTATTTTATTTTTTAGGTTTGTCTTTTCGTCTTCTCCCTCTCTCTCTCTCTTTCTCTGTCTCTGTGTCTGTGTCTGTCTGTCTGTCTGTCTGTCTCTCTCTCTCTCCTCTCTTTCTCTCTTTCTTTCTCTCTCTCTCTCTCTCTCTCTCTCTCTCTCTCTCTCTCTCTCTTTCTCTCTCTCTCTCTCTCTCTCTCTCTCTCTCTCTCTCTCTCTCTCTCTCTCTCTCTCTCTCTCTCTCTCTCTCTCTCTCTCTCTCTCTCTCTCTCTCTCTCTCTCTCTCTCTCTCTCTCTCTCTCTCTCTCTCTCTCTCTCTCTCTCTTTCTCTCTCTCTCTCTCTCTCTCTTTGGTATTTTCCTTTGTCTTTTCATGTGTTTCATCTTGATTTCCTGGAATTCATCGTTTTTATATCTTTATCATTCGTTTCACGTATTTTTCTTTCGTCTTTTCATATTCTTTTCCCTGTCTTTTTCGAGGAAAATTAACATATTTTTTCCCTTGTTTTAT
>BOPN01000672.1:296499-301499 GCA_017312705.2 Penaeus japonicus | reverse complement strand
AAGGGTAAGGTGGCGGAGGAGGAGATGGGAGAGAGAGGAGAAGTAGAAGGAAGGGGAGGGTGAGGGGAAGGGGGACGGAGAGGAGAAGGAAAGGGAAGGTGAAGAGTGTGGGGGGGGGGGGGGTGAGGAGAGGGAAGATAGAGTTGTCGGAGGGGATAAGGTGAGAAGAGGAAAGAAAGGGAAAAGGGAGAGTAGGATGAATGAAGAGGGGAAATGAGAATGAGGGTAAGAAGAAGGGAAGGGAGTAAGGGTGAAGGTGAAAGGAAGGGGGGAGTAGAGAGGAAGAAAGAAGGCAAAAAAGAGGAAAGAAATGAGAGAGAAGGGCAAAAATAAAGAGAATGTGAAGGGAACAGAGAGGAGGGGTGTGATAAGAGAAGAGAACAGAGGAAAAGAGGAGGGAAGAATTGAAAGAAAGAAACAAATAAAAAACAAAAGAGACCAAGCGAGAAGGCCGAATTGAAGAGCGCAAGAGTAGGGGAGGGGAGGGGTGGGTGGGATGGGTTAGTAAAGCAGGGGTAGGGGAGTACGGGTTAGCAGGGGGGGGGGGGGGTGAAATGAAAATGGAAGGTAGCGATACGTAATTATTTGCCATCATATTTCATCAGCTTGTTTGCTGCTCGGCACTTTCCCATCTTCTATTTTCTTGTCATTTATCTTTATCAGGGGAATATATATTGACTGGGACTACCCTCCCCGTAGTCGTTTAGGCTAGACAGTGAATATTAACGTTTACTTTTACCTTCTTTATTTACAAAAAGGGATTCGTGAATAAAGGAAGATATATTGATAGATATCTTCATAAAATTACATGTTGAGGAATGATGTAATAATAATCGCGTATTACAATCACTATAAGTGGTTTTCTCTCTCTCTCTCTCTCTCTCTCTCTCTCTCTCTCTCTCTCTCTCTCTCTCTCTCTCTCTCTCACTCACTCACTCACTCTCTCTCTTTCTCTCCCTCTACCACCTACATCCCTTCTCCCCTTCCCATACTCCCACCCCTCTATCCCTCCCACCCTCTCATTAAAACCGTGAGTCAGCCACTATGAGTCATCACCCTCATCATCACTACCAGTTCGTGCCTTCAGCCTACCGAGGCATCACCACACAAGGCAAAACCATTAGGGTAATAGTGAGCCGTCGCGCCTGCGGTGATACACACACAAATTGTCGATTCGCTGCGGGAGTCTGTTAGGGGTGGGGTAGGGGGGAGGGGGGAAGGGGGGAGGGAGAGCTGCTGGATTCTTCCCACCTGGTTTTTTGTTGTTTTTGATTTGTTTTCCATGTTTTCTTACTCCTGATTTTTTTTTCTTTATCATGATTATCTTTTGTTTCATTATTATAATTACTTATTCTTTGTTTATTCTTTTTCTCTCCTATTTCTTTCTTTTCTTTTTTTCTGGTCTTTTATTTTTATTTTTCATATATATATTCTCTTAATCTTGTGTTTGTTTGTTTTTTCTTTTTCTATCTGTTCCTCTCTCTCTCTCTCTCTCTCTCTCTCTCTCTCTCTCTCTCTCTCTCTCTCTCTCTCTCTCTCTCTCTCTCTCTCTCTCTCTCTCTCTCTCTCTCTCTCTCTCTCTCTCTCTCTCTCTCTCTCTCTCTCTCTCTCTCTCTCTCTCTCTCTCTCTCTCTCTCTCTCTCTCTATCTCTCTCTCTCTCTCTCTATCACTCTCACTATCTCTCTCTCTCTCTCTCTCTCTCTCTCTCTCTCTCTCTCTCTCTCTCTCTCTCTCTCTCTCTCTCTCTCTTTCTATCTATCTATCTATATTTTTTTTCTCTCCAACAACCTTTCCGTTCTCTTAATTCTCCCTCCCTCCCACCCAACCTTTTCCTATCTCTCTCTCTCTCCTACCTTTCCTCTCCCTACCTCCCTTACCCCATTCTCCTCCTCCACCCCCACCCTATCCTACCCTATCCCATCCCCTCCTCCCGATAAATACATAATTACGATAATGACAATATCCATTTGGGATAAGCAGGATAATGGAAAAGGCCAGCGAGGGGTAGGAGGGGGGGGGGGGACGGGTGGAGGAAGAGGGGAAAGGGCGGAGGCAGAGGAGGGTAAAGAGGGGGGAAGGAGGAAGAGGGGAAGGCAAGGGGGAATCGGTGGACACCTTACCCCTACCCCTACCCCTACCCCCACCTCCACCCCTCCTACCTCTCTCCCTACCTCGAACACCTCCCCCCATCCTCTCCCCCATCCCACAACCCCATCCTCTTCCCCACCCCATAACCCCATCCTCTCCCCCACCCCCCTACCCCCATCCTCTTCCCCCCTTACCCACATCCTCTCCCCCACCCCACAACCCCATCCTCTCCCCCCCTTACCCCCATCCTCTCCCCCACCCCACAACCCCATCCTCTCCCCCACCCCACAACCCCATCCTCTCCCCCACCCCACAACCCCATCCTCTCCCCCAACCCACAACCCCATTCTCTCCCCCCACCCCACAACCCCATCCTTTCCCCCACCCCCCACGCCCGCCCCCATCCTCTCCCCCACCCCCGCCCCCGCGCCAGACTCCGCCCACCATTTATTAGCATAATCTCAAAGAATCGAACTTTATCATTATCAAAGACTCTGGAGCGTGTTAATACTAATCGATCGAACTTCATTAAGGGACTTCTACTTTTATCGTCCTATTTGTTTTACGTTATATCTAAAGTAGGGTTGTTGTTGTTGTTAATGATGTTTGTTGTTGTTTTTGGTTTTGTTGTTGTTTTTGTTGTTGTTGTTGCTACTTGTTGTTGTTGTTGTTTTTGTTGTTGCTGCTGCTGTTGTTATTGTTGTTGTTGCTGCTGCCGTTGTTGTTATTGTTGTTGTTGCTGTTGTTGTTTTTGTTGTTTTTGCTCTTGTATTTCGAATAGATTGTGTCTGATGTTTAGTTATTGGTGTTTTGGTATTATTGTTAATGGTATCATTGTTATTATCACTGTTATCTTTATTTACATTTTCTTATCAGTATCTTTAAATCATATAGATGTTATAATTACCATCGTACATTATTGTTCTTATAACTATAAAAGATCAGGTTGATTTTGTATTCGCATATTATAAAAAAATAATTTTTTCCAATATATGTTGCTTGATATGTCATTTTATTTCATCAAGGACTGCTATAATTTTATTTCACAGAGTCATTCATAAGTTCCAAATCCTTTTATGATTTATAGTACTTTTATGAAACATTAATCATGCAGTTAATTATGGACATAGTCCAATAAGTATTATGACTAAAAATGTGGGGTAACTGTTATGTATGATGCCCATTAATAATTCTCTCTCTCTCTCTCTCTCTCTCTCTCTCTCTCTCTCTCTCTCTCTCTCTCTCTCTCTCTCTCTCTCTCTCTCTCTCTCTCTCTCTCTCTCTCTCTCTCTCTCTCTCTCTCTCTCTCTCTCTCTCTCTCTCTCTCTCTCTCTCCCTACCTCCCCTCCCCCTCCTTTCTTACCTTTTAACATAATATCCCAACTGAATTCCAAATGTTTTTTATCTCAATTCATACCTTTTTTCATGACTTTTCCCCATGATAAGAACCCCTTCCCATGATAACACCCCCCCTCTCCCATGGCCCCCTACCCCGAGGACACTGTGGGTAGGGGGGGGGGGTATATAGACGACCTTGCCAGCTGACCACGCCCTCTTCTTTATAGCTTGATTCTGTCACGCCCTTTTCAGTATTCATGGTTATTGTTAGTGTTTTTTTTCTCCATTTTTATTTTGTTGTTTTTTGTTGATCCGTGTGTGTGTGTTTGCTGTGTGTGTATGTTTGTGCGTTTATTTATTATTTATTTTTTTTGGATGTGTGTGTGTGTGTGTGTTTGTGTGTGTGTGTCTGTGTGTATGTTTGTGTGTGTGTGCTTGTGTGAGTGTGTCTGTGTGTATGTTTGTGTTCATTATCATTATTACCGATATTGCTATTGACATTATCATCATTAATTTTATTAATGGCACTATTCTTCTCGTTCTGTAATATATAATTTCCTGATAGGGTTCATTCATCTCCACCCCTTCCTCCCCCCTCCTCCCTCGCCTTCCCCTTTCAATACCGTAATTAGATTAACTTTCCTTTCAACCTCTTTTCTCTCCTCTCTAATTTCACCTTCTTTGCTATATCCCTCCCCTGCCTCCTTTCCCTGCCACTCCTCCCTGCCTCTCCCTTCCTCCCTCCCTCCCTCCCTCCACCTTGACCATCATCTTTCCCCTTCCCCTCTTCCCCATCCCTCCTTACCCTTCATTTCTCCCCTCCCTTGCTTCCTCCCTCCCTCCCTCCCTTCCTTTCTCCTTCCCTCCCTCCCTCCTTCCTCCCTCCCTATCGTCCTCCCTCCCTCCCTCCCTCCCTCTTCCTTCCTATCCTCCCGTCCTCCCTTCCTCCTTCCTTCCTTCTTCCCTCCCGTCCTCCCATCCTCCCTCCCACTTCCCTCCCTCCCGTCCTCCCATCCTCCCTCTTCCCTCCCCCCCCATCCTCCCTCCCCTCCTCCCTCCCCTCCTCCCTCTCCTCTCGGGCATTCATCAACTTGCTTTACTCTAATTAATCAACAACGCTCTAACTTATCAAGGGTCTCCTTTGCCGTTATCGTTCAAAAGAGAGAGAGAGAGAGAGAGAGAGAGAGAGAGAGAGAGAGAGAGAGAGAGAGAGAGAGAGAGAGAGAGAGAGAGAGAGAGAGAGAGAGAGAGAGAGAGGGAGGGAGAGGGGGGGGGGCGGGAAGAGAAATGAAAGAAGGGAGGAAAGGGATGAAGGATAGAGGTAGAGAGACAGGAGAGAGAAGAGAGAGAGCCGGAGATGAAGGGAGGGGATGATGAAGCAAGAAAATAAAGGGAGGAGTGAAGAAGGTAATGTGGGAGGGAGTGAAGGTGATAAAGAGGGAAGAGAGGAAGGAAAGAGGGAAGAGAAGAAGGAAAGAGGGAAGAGAGGAAGGAAAGAAAGTGAGTGAGAAAGAAAAGAAAAAAGGTAGAACAAAAGAAAGAGAGAGAGAGAGAGAGAGAGAGAGAGAGAGAG
>BOPN01000672.1:283999-286499 GCA_017312705.2 Penaeus japonicus | reverse complement strand
TTTTCAGTCTCTGGTGCACGCCCTCATCCGCGAACTGTGGCCGGGCTGCGTGGGCACGGCTATGTTGCTGTGGGCGCGCGTGAGCCTAGCACCTCACACGCCCTCCTTCACGCCCGCGGACAACCCGGCCGCCCACGCACCCTCGCTGCTGACGCGCACGTTGAGCATCGCGCGCGGTTGGGCGGTGCACGGGCGGCTGCTGGTGTGGCCGACGACGCTGTCGTTCGACTGGTCCATGGGCGCTGTGCCGCTCGTGACTTCGCTGGGGGACGCGGCCAACCTGGAGACGGCGGCGCTGCTGGCGGTGGTAGCGGCGGTGGGCGCCTCCGCCGCCGCCGCCTGCTGGAGGGCGCGCGGCCGCTTCGCCTACTTCACCAAACTGTACACATATCACAGCCACCACGCCTACCACGACGTGCTCAACAACAACGTGCAACACGGGGACGTCGACGGCGCCCTCCCAGCCGCCTCCCCCTGCTGCGCCGCCGGCCACTCCGCCGCCTGGTGGCACGCCAACCCGCTCTTGCTGGTGCTCGCGTGGGCGCTGCTCATCGTGCCCTTCCTCCCCGCCTCCAACCTCGCCGCCTACGTGGGATTCGTCGTGGCAGAGCGAGTCCTCTACCTGCCGTCGATGGGCGCGTGCCTGCTGGTGGCGCTCGGGTGCCAGAGCCTGTGGCATCGCTTCGGCTCCTGCAAAAGCCACCGCACAGGTGAGGCTCGAGAGGGTCGGTACTCACTGTCAAAAAGATCTCTCAAAAAACACACTTCCCATTGACATTAATGTCCCTATCACTAATTCTAAAAGCAAACACTACCAAAAATATTTAAAAACAAACAAACTCATTGATGATAACACCACCATTACCACTACCACAACCAACAACCAAAATACAACAACAAGACAACACTAATCACAACACTCGCACCCAGCCTAACGCTCTCTTTTCCGCCCTACAGAACCACGTAGTAGTAAAAGCAGAAGTTGCCTCCGAGCGCGCCGCGGAAGACTGGCACTCGCAGGCACTTGGGTCTTCCTCTTGCTCCTCCTCAGTGCCAGAACTTGGAGGAGAAACCAGGACTGGGCCAGTGACGAGACGCTCTACCGCTCCGGCGTGCACATCAACCCGCCCAAGGGTGAGTAGACCTTTTTTTTTCTCTCCTTCTTCTTCTTCTGAGTTTCATTATTGTTAGTTTGTCTTCTTCTTCTTCCTGTTCTAATTCTTCTTAAACCGTAGCCGTAGCCTTTGCCATCATTTTCTTCTCTTTCTTACTTTTCTTCCTCGTTGTACTCTTAGTTTTTAGTTCTTCATCTTGTCCATTTCTATGTCCACCTTCACCTCCTGTTCCTCCCCCCCCCCCTCCTCCCTACCCCTTCTCCCTCTCCACCTCCTCTTTTTCCACTTCCTCCTCTCCTCCTCCTCCTCCTCCCCCCTCCCCTTTCCCCTCCCTTCCCCTCCACCTTCTCTTCATCCACCCCCTCCTCCACCTCCTCCTCTTTTTCCTCCTCCTCCTCCTCCTCCTCCTCTTTTTCCCCGGCCTGTTCTTCATCTTCCTCTTTCTCAGTTTGTTCCTTTGTCTGTTCTTATCTTCTTTTCTATCTGTCTCCTCTATCTGCTTGTTCTATATCTCCCTCAAAACGAGCCAATTTATTGATTTATGAAAACGATGATTAGATGAATGATTAAATGGGAAGAAGAGATTGAATTGAATAGATGAATAGATAGATAGATAAATGGATGAAAACATAGATAGAGTAATGAATAAATGGACGAATAGATCCATTTCCTTTCCATCTCTTCACGCAAGCCATCCATCATGTTGTTCTATCCTGTTTATCGTCCGTTCCCCCTTCTCCATCATCCTTCCTTCTTCCTTGCTTAATCCCCTGCATAAAACCTCCCTCCTTACCACTAATCCTTCCTCTCTCCTTAGGCACCTGCGTCTATCCTTAATCCTCTCCCTTCCTTTGCCCTTCTCCTTCCTCTTCTTCACCTCCTCTTCTTCATCCTTTGTCCCTTCCTGGCATCGCTTCTGAGTATAGGTTCTAAATCGTTTAGGAGAACACACACACACACGCACACACACATACGCACACGCACACGCACACGCACACGCACACGCGCACGCACACGCACACGCACACGCACACGCACACGCACACGCACACGCACACGCACACGCACACGCACACGCACACGCACACGCACACGCACACGCACACGCGCACGCACACGCACACGCACACGCACAAGCACACGCACACGCACACGCACAGCCACACATATAAAAACAAACAAGCACATAAACACACATTCTCTCTCCGATTCTCCGTTTGTGAATCTTGGATTCCTTCTCCTTTGCTCCCTCTTCTCCTCGTTCTTTTTTTCTCTACGTCTTCCTCTTGCTTTCTTGGGCAATTTCCTTTTGATCTAACCGACGCTAACTCTTGGTTCTTCTCTACCTTTTCCTCATCCTCTTCCTCCTCCTCCTCGTTTACTAC
>BOPN01000672.1:278999-281499 GCA_017312705.2 Penaeus japonicus | reverse complement strand
AAAAAAAACATCTCCCTCTTCCAATAAAACAACAACAACAATACCGACACTCGCCTCTTCAGCCCTTTAAAAAAAAAAAAAAAAAAAAAAAAACAATGATAGCAGCAACAACAAAAAGCCAGACAGGGAATCCAAGGCCTTATCGGTTTTCTAAAAGATTAAATACTCTTTTCAGTATTCCCGGACTAGACTCCGAATCTGAGAGCAGTACAGATCGGGAAGCGGAAACCTTTGAAGTAGCTTTCTTGTAGCCGATACATTTTTTTTTTTTTTTTTTTTTTTTAAAGAGATGGAGGTTGAGAGTGGGTGGTGGAGGGGTGATTTTGGAGGGGGAGGGAGTATCAGGAGGAGGAGGAGGAGGTGGTAGTGTGAAGAGGGAGAGAGGGGAGATGGAGGGGTTATGGGGGAGAGGAAAAGGGTGAAAAGGGTTTTATTCTTATTCCTTTTTTTTTTTTTTTTTTTTTTTTTTTTTTTTTTTTAAGAGGGGGTGAATGGGGGTAGGAGAATTGTGATGGCAAGGAGAGATATGGAGAGGAGTAGGGGACTAGAGAAGGAGGAGGGGGCGGAGGGGGAGGGGGTTACCGATTTTTATGGCATATCTATATCGAGGTATACAATTTCCACGATGGAGTTGCATGTATAGGGACGCGTTCAACCGTTGAAAGAGCTGGGACCCCCCCTTTTTTTTCTCCTTCTCACCCACTCACTTATGCTGCATTCTTACTCTTTCTTCCCTCCACTTCCCCCAGTGTTGTATTTCCATTACCCCCTACCCCCTACCCCCCCACTCGTTTTGTATCCAAGAATATTAAATGATTTGGAATAGAAACTACGTCTCTGTCTGTTTACTTACCTATCTATCTATCTATCTATCTATCTATCTAAAGATTTTGCCGGAGGCTATACATCTCTCTGGTCATTTATCTTTCTTTTCCCCTTCCCTTCCCTTCCCTCCCTCCCTCCTTCCCTTCCTCCGTTCTCTTCCTCTCCTCCCCCTCCCCTCCCTTCCTCCGTTCTCTTCCTCTCCTCCCCCTCCCTTAATACATTCTCATCCTCTCCTCCCCCTCCCTTTCTCTCCCTTCTTCCCTCCTCCCTCCCTCTCCCTTCCTCCGTTCTCTTCCTCCCCCTCCCCTCCCTTCCTACGTTCTCATCCTCTCCTCCCCCTCCCCTCCCTTCCTCCGTTCTCTTCCTCTCCTCCCCCTCCCCTCCCTTCCTCCGTTCTCTTCCTCTCCTCCCCCTCCCTTCCTACATTCTCATCCTCTCCTCCCCCTCCCTTTCTCTCCCTTCTTCCCCCCTTTCTCTCCCTTCTTCCCTCCTCCCTCCCTCTCCCTTCCTCCCTTCCTCCCTCTCCCTCCCCCTCCCTTCCTCCGTTCTCATCCTCTTCTCCCTCCGTTCTCTTCCTCTCCCACCCTGCTTCCCTCCCTCCTTTATTCGTCTCCCTCCCTTCTTCCCCCCTTTCTCTCCCTTCTTCCCTCCTCCCTCCCTCTCCCTTCCTCCCTTCCTCCCTTTGGTTCCAACATGAATATTTCCTCACACAACACTCGAGAGAGCAAGCTGGAATACAAAATATAGATAGATATGTGAATGGCACGGACTCTCACACTCGCACTCGTGCCTCGATGGATATCTCGGGGTGCCAAATGCGCTCCAAAGAGAGTGCCACAGCTAGGCGTCACTGGACCCTGAGTAAAGGCAACGCGTTGAGGGAAGACAGTGCTATGATATTGGGAAATCGTAGAGTAATACGTATATGTTTGTTATTATTGTTATCATTATCATTATCATTATTATCATCATTATTATTATCACTCGTATTATTGATAATTGTTATTATCATTGCTGTTATTATCAATATTATTATCATTGAAACTATTATCATCATCTTTATTATTACTATTATTATCATTGTTATCATCATTATACTTATTATCACCATCATTTGTTTTGCTGTAGTTGTTGTTATTATCATTGTCATTATTACAATCATTATTATTATTATTATCGTTATTACTATCATTATTATCATCATTATCATTACCTCTCTCTTTATCTTCATCTTTCTTTAATAACGATTGTAATCTCCCAATATTATTCTTATTACAAATGCCTTATCACAAAAGTGCATAGGACTATCAATATATTTTTATTATCTATATAATAACTTTTTTTACTTGTCTTTTTTTTCTGGGGAGAAATTAAGATCTGAATGATTTATGTCCGGCTGATTTTATTCTCCAGATAAGCAGGAGAGCCATTAATTTAATTATTTTATATACTATGCTTGTTCGAGCTCCATTTTATCTCCTACATTTTTCTCTTCATTCTTAAAAAAAATCATATATATCGTTCATTTTTTAAGTGCAATCGAAATTCTGAAGAAAAGATCCTTTCTCTGTGATAAATGGAGGCGTGACTAATTGCGACATTAATCAAGTTGATATCATTAGATTGGATGATTCGCAGATGCTTATTTATAAGTAAGATTTCTTTTCGTTTCTGC
>BOPN01000672.1:253999-256499 GCA_017312705.2 Penaeus japonicus | reverse complement strand
AATTTATTTCGTGTGTGCAATGTTGACTCCGCCGCGACAAAGCAACGTTGAGAAGGGAGAGAGGGGCTGGGGAAGGAGGTCCGATTTAACGTTGAATGCATTGCACGGCGGAAGGGTTGAGGGCTCGGGGTGGAGCCGGAAAGAGATTCAGTTCGTGTGTTTGTTTGTTTGTTCGTTTGCTTGTTGCGGGGAGTTTGTTCTCTGTTGTTCTTGGTTGTGTTTAGATTTGGTTGTCTGTTTTTTATTTTTTGTGTGTGTGTTTGGTTGTCATTGCTTTCTTTCTTTCTTTTTTCTGTCTCCCCTCTTCTCTCTGTCTGTTTCGTTCTCTCTCTCTCTCTCTCTCTCTCTCTCTCTCTCTCTCTCTCTCTCTCTCTCTCTCTCTCTCTCTCTCTCTCTCTCTCTCTCTCTCTCTCTCTCTGTCTCTCTTTCTGTCTTTGTCTGTCTACGTGTCTCTCTATCTGTCTGTCTCTGTCAGTCTGTCTGTCTGTTTCTGTCTGTCTTTTCGGTCTGTCTGCCTGCCTGCCTGCCTGTCTGTCTATCTGTCCGTCTGTCTGTCTGTCTGCCTCTCTCTCTCTCTCTCCCTCTCTCTCTCTCTCTCTCTCTCTCTCTCTCTCTCTCTCTCTCTCTCTCTCTCTCTCTCTCTCCTCTCTCTCTCTCTCTCTCTCTCTCTCTCTCTCTCTCTCTCTCTCTCTCTCTCTCTCTCTCTCTCTCTCTCTCTCTCTCTCTCTCTCTCTCTCAAGAATATGCATACACATAATATAAACATACACACACACCATTCCCACCCACTCATCCTCATCCTTATACCCACCCCACCATACTCCCAATCCCACCCATACCCCCTCCTCCCGCCCACCCCCATACCCTCTCGATCATACGAAATGAGCGACAGTACATCTGGCACACGAAGGAACGCATGTAAAATGGCCATTGTCATCAATTATTTAGGGTTCGGCCGTAGGTACCAATTACACTAAAAGCCCAAAGATTGAACACATATTTGGTTGAGAGAGAGTGTGTTGATGGGGAGGGGGAGAGTGTGTTGACGGGGGGAGGAGAGGGGAGGGGGGATGGTGGTAGGGAGGGTCAACCGTACTTCATTATAATTACGGAGGATCCTTTGATTTCCAGTTGAAAAGGGTTAAAAATCAGGCCTAATGGGGAATAGGAAGAATGTGTCTGCGTGTGTGCATGTGTTTGTGTGTGTGTGTTTGTGCATGTGTGTGTGTGTGTGTGTGTGGATGTATGTGTGTGTGTGAGTGAGCGTGTTTGTGTGTGTGTGTGTGTTTGTGTGTGTGTGTGTGTATGTGTGTGTGCGAATGTGGAAAGATAAGTGGATAAAGCGATGGAGAGATTTTAATATAGATATATATTCAGATATAGATAGATAAATAGACAAAGATATATAGATAGATATAGAGAGAGATCTATATAGATATAGATAGATAGATAAATAAATAGATATATATATATATAGATATATGAATATAGATATGATACAGATACAGTTATAGATACAGATACGAATACAGATGCAGATATAGAGGTACTGTAGATACAGGTACAGGTATAGATATAGATACAAATACAGATATATATTTATAGAAATAGTAAGAGAAAGAGATGGACTCATGGCTACTCAACAATTTCATCCTGAATCAATTATGTATTTAATTATCTTTAGCACATGCAGTCTATAAATAAAACGTCGTCAAGTATTGGAAATCACGTAAAAAAAAAATGCAAAAGACAAATGGGCGAGAAAAAAAAACAAAAAAACACACACACGAAAAATGGGCTCCCAATTTTGTCTTCACCTTATTTCCCTCCAGAAATACTCTATTGTTATTTTCTCTTGCTTTTCCCCCTTCTTCTTCTTCAAAGGAAGTCTCAAGTCTTAGCAAAGGAAAGGGGAAGGGATGGGAGAATGAAGGTGGGATGAGGTGGGGTGGGGTGGGGGGTAGTAGGGGGAGAGGGTTTGAGGCAGAGGCTCTGGCAAGAATTGACAGCTCTCAACGCTGCAGAAAAATTAAAAAATGTATTTCATTTTTTTTTCTCGACTTCCTCTCTTTCTTACTCTCTCTTTTTTTTCTTTCCTTATCTCTTTCTCTCTCTCTTTCTTTCTTTCTTTTTTTCCTTCCTTATTTTTCTTTCTCTCTTTCTCTCTCTCTATTTCTCACCCTCTCTCTCTCTCTCTCCCCACTCCCTCCCTCTTTTCTTCCCTTTATTACCGTCATCTCTACCCTCACTCCTCCCTTTGTTCTCCCCTTTATTACCTTCCATCTTTCTCACCTTCCATCCTTCTCACCTTCATCAACCCCTCTCGCCTTCTCGCCTTTCTTCCTTGCCTTCTTTATCTCCTCCTCCTTCCCCCCTTCCCCCCATTTTTTTTCTCCCGCTCAAATTTTATTTTCGAGCAGCCAGAGCATGCAGGGCGTGCTGGCCCGCCTCCCAGCACACGTCGCGCGGCTGATTTACGCAGGTTAGACACGGACTTATT
>BOPN01000672.1:226499-228999 GCA_017312705.2 Penaeus japonicus | reverse complement strand
ATCCTTGTTGAGCCATCAAGGTGTAAAAAAGATTAATAACACCAAAGTGGATAGGGTATGTAACTAATGTCAATTGGTTAAATATTTTTTTCAGGCAACATATGAAAATATAAGGCAGTAATCTTGACTTTGCCTCTATAGTCAAAATTTTATTTACACCCATGTACAAAGACCAAGAAACAAGCTATAATTTCTTATGTTTATTAACTGTCATAAGGATTTATATAGATTTCCCTTTGAACAGGAGCAAAACTTTTGCAGGCAATCGATCGACTGAAGGATCAGACTTTTTTTCTTAGTCAGATTCCACAGAAGTCTTTACAACAGACAATGTTTCCCTTAGGTAAGATTGACTGTCAGTTCATGAAAATTGATGATTCACAAATAAAGTAGGTAACCTACTTGTGATGTAGTTTTATCTTATAAGTTAATCTTACAGCCAAGCTGTTAGATGGGGGAAATCTGAGAAGAGAATATATGATTTCAGTCATGGATGCTGTTAGGTTAGGTTAGGTTTAGATAGGTTAGCTTACTTTAGCCACAGCAAATTTGTGGCCACAAGCTCAAAGCTATGGCATGTGTGTTATAGCTGTAGAATTTGCACTCAGGTTCAGCATGTTTGTGGTAACACTACAAGGCTGTTTGCACCTGTACCCATTGCATTCAGAAGTAATAAATTCAGAAATTATAAACTGTTTGCACATTTAAGAGTATTTATTGTTACTTGTATAATATCTTTTAGGTATATTTCTCATTTATCACATCAGCATAGAGGTGAGCTTTTGTTTACTCAGCTATTTTGCAGTTTATATTATTACAATTAGAAGATGGGATATTATTTTTTTCAATGAGCCATATCTGAATAAACTGGAGTGTATAACAAAACATGCATAAACATCTTGATTTTACAATAGGGATATATTGTTTCAGATATACTAAAATATGATTTGTTTCAGGGGAATATAATAAGGCTGTCGTCCGCAAGATAGCTGCAGCTGCTAATCTTGATCGTGTGGCTCAGAAAAGGGATTCTACAGGCATCTGCTTTATAGGTTCAAGAGATTTCCAAGACTTCATATCTGAGGTAAAGAGTAGCCAAAAAGCCTACCATATTTTTCTCATTTTTTATAATTTTCTGGCATTTTTCTTCAATGTTACTTTCTGATTTATGTGTTGTAATTTTTTTCATGTTGATATTTGCTACAGTTGATCAAACATGTGAGTTAGTCTAATGTATTAGCTTTATTCTATTTTTTGCAAATTATGAACATCCATACCAATACATTGGGTTGTTATAACATGAAATTACCTTATAACATTATATATATTGTGACCCTATTTTTCAGTATATTGAAGAAAATCCTGGCAACTTTGTTGATATTGATACAAGAGAAATAGTTGGAACTCATAAAGGAATACATCAGTGGACAGTAGGCCAAAGATGTCACCTTGGAGGGAAACGGAAAGCATACTTTGTTGCAGAAAAAAATGTTGCATCAAATGATATTTTGGTTGTGAGTTGATTCATTTTGTATTATCAGTGATCAAAATATATTTTAAGGTATACAGATTTCATATAATAAGGTAATTCATTTTTTTAAAGTAAAAACTAATATTATACCTTCTGTATCTGAAAGATTTTCATTTTATGTATTCCAGGCAGCAGGTAGTGATCATCCAGCACTGTTCACAACTACAGTTTTCACAGAGCCAATTCACTGGGTACATAGACCACCCTCACAAATATTTTCTGAGGGGCAACTGGACTGTCTGTTTCGCTTTCAAAACACGGCTCCTTTACTGCAGTGTGTACTAACAACACATGATGTTAATCCTTGGCATCGTTCACCAACACAAAATAATATGGTTGTCAGCCTTGCAAAGCCCCTGCGAGCTATCACACCTGGTCAGGTAAGGCATATCAGTTTTCAAATAGACACATATATATATATATATATATATATATATATATATATATATATATATATATATGTATGTATATATATATATACACATATATTTATACATGTGTGCATATGTATATATATACATATATACATATATTTTTCTTTTTTTTTTTCTTTCTTTCTTTCTTTCTCTATCTATATGGTATACAGTATGTGTTGGTAAACATTTTTAAGAATATGGTTTTGCACTGTTACTATACCTTTTTATATTGTTAGTTTGCAGTATTCTACCTTGGAGACGAGTGTATTGGCTCAGCACGCATCATACGACCTGGGCCATCGCAGTACATGTTAAATGTTGACAACTGCAGGAATCGGATACTGGAAGAGAGGGCCAAGCAATCTTCTTTATCTCTTAAACAAAGAAGGCATAGCCCAAGTAAAAAGACACAGAAGGATTAGAATTGTCCTAGTAGGATGTCCCTAGGAATGTTTAAAAGAGTAGATGGTGTTCTTGCTCTGAAGCTTTGAAAAGTGGTTATATATACACTGGTGTGTGTATGTGTGTGTGTGTGTATATATATATATATATA
>BOPN01000672.1:218902-226399 GCA_017312705.2 Penaeus japonicus | reverse complement strand
ATATATATATATATATATATATATATATATATATATATATATGCATGTATATACATATATATAACCCTCCCCCCTCTCTCTCTCTCTCTCTTTCTCTCTCTCTCTTTCGTCTTGGATGCTTCAAGAAAGAGCACGTGAGTAAAGAATCTCGTAATTTGGGGTCAAAGTTCAGAAGATTTTTTTCCTTCGTCCTCATTAATTGCAGGAAATTCCATTGCAGATGTTTATAGAAATTTTGAAACCATGATTGCGTGGATGTATTATGGATTTTTTTTCCTTGTTCTCTGTCTCTTGCATCCGCTCCATCTCCATTTATAGACAGACTTATATGCGCATAAAGATATATACATATGAATGCAAATAAACCACTGTAAATACGTAAACAGTAAAGCAAACGAAGAACATTTGTTGGAATAATTTTTGAAAACCTAAGCGCGATTAACCCCCCTCTCCTCCTCTTTCTTCTCCTCCTCTATCTTCTCCTCTTCCTCTTCTTCCTCTACATCCCTTCAAATTCCTTTTACTCACTTTTCCTCCATCTCTTACCTTTACTTTCCTTCTCTCTTTCTACCTCCTCATCGTCTTCTTCTTTCTGTTCAGCTCTCTCCTCTTCCTTCTCTTTCTCCATCGCCCCCCCCCCCCACCACCCCACCACCCTTTCTTCGTCCATCCCTTTCATCTTCCCTTCCTCTTCTCTACTTCATCCACCCCCCCCCCCATCTACCTTCCCTCCACCCCCTCTTCGTTCCAACACCTCTCCCTTGTCCCCCACCCCCCTGCGTCTACCTTCCCCTCTCCCTCCTCCCCCTCTTCTTCCAACACTGCTCCTTATCCCCCATCCCCGCATCTACCTTCCCCTCCCCCTCCCTCCCCCTCCTCGTTCCAACACCTCTCCCTCATCCTTTTCCTCATTCAAGAAGTTCATCCTCTTTCATGTGTTGTCACTGTATCGATTCGTAATTGAACCGCGAGGGGGAGCTACATACAGCGAGTGACGTCTGACGAATAGCGGCGAACACTGGTTTATGAATGACGTAATCTATCGCTTTGGGGTTTTGCGGTTTGTAAACAGTGACTGTAGAGGAGAAGGTGGGACGGAGGAGGACGGGTGGGAAAGTAGAGAAGAGAGAGAGAGAAGAGAGAGAGAGAGAGAGAGAGAGAGAGAGAGAGAGAGAGAGAGAGAGAGAGAGAGAGAGAGAGAGAGAGAGAGAGAGAGAGAGAGAGAGAGAGAGAGAGAGAGAGAGAGAGAGAGAGAGAGAGACAGAGAGTGAGTGAGTAAGAGAGAGAGAGAAAAGACGACAGAAAGAGATGAAACAGAGCACTGACACCAAAACAAATATAAATAGAGGCGAAATAAAAAAGAAAAGAAAGAAAGAGAGAAGAGGTAAAAGATTTGAAAACCTACAGTAGGAAAAGCGGAATGGAGCGTGAGTAACAAATGAATGTGTGGAAAATTTATTTCGTGTGTGCAATGTTGACTCCGCCGCGACAAAGCAACGTTGAGAAGGGAGAGAGGGGCTGGGGAAGGAGGTCCGATTTAACGTTGAATGCATTGCACGGCGGAAGGGTTGAGGGCTCGGGGTGGAGCCGGAAAGAGATTCAGTTCGTGTGTTTGTTTGTTTGTTCGTTTGCTTGTTGCGGGGAGTTTGTTCTCTGTTGTTCTTGGTTGTGTTTAGATTTGGTTGTCTGTTTTTTATTTTTTGTGTGTGTGTTTGGTTGTCATTGCTTTCTTTCTTTCTTTTTTCTGTCTCCCCTCTTCTCTCTGTCTGTTTCGTTCTCTCTCTCTCTCTCTCTCTCTCTCTCTCTCTCTCTCTCTCTCTCTCTCTCTCTCTCTCTCTCTCTCTCTCTCTCTCTCTCTCTCTCTCTCTCTGTCTCTCTTTCTGTCTTTGTCTGTCTACGTGTCTCTCTATCTGTCTGTCTCTGTCAGTCTGTCTGTCTGTTTCTGTCTGTCTTTTCGGTCTGTCTGCCTGCCTGCCTGCCTGTCTGTCTATCTGTCCGTCTGTCTGTCTGTCTGCCTCTCTCTCTCTCTCTCCCTCTCTCTCTCTCTCTCTCTCTCTCTCTCTCTCTCTCTCTCTCTCTCTCTCTCTCTCTCTCTCCTCTCTCTCTCTCTCTCTCTCTCTCTCTCTCTCTCTCTCTCTCTCTCTCTCTCTCTCTCTCTCTCTCTCTCTCTCTCTCTCTCTCTCTCTCTCAAGAATATGCATACACATAATATAAACATACACACACACCATTCCCACCCACTCATCCTCATCCTTATACCCACCCCACCATACTCCCAATCCCACCCATACCCCCTCCTCCCGCCCACCCCCATACCCTCTCGATCATACGAAATGAGCGACAGTACATCTGGCACACGAAGGAACGCATGTAAAATGGCCATTGTCATCAATTATTTAGGGTTCGGCCGTAGGTACCAATTACACTAAAAGCCCAAAGATTGAACACATATTTGGTTGAGAGAGAGTGTGTTGATGGGGAGGGGGAGAGTGTGTTGACGGGGGGAGGAGAGGGGAGGGGGGATGGTGGTAGGGAGGGTCAACCGTACTTCATTATAATTACGGAGGATCCTTTGATTTCCAGTTGAAAAGGGTTAAAAATCAGGCCTAATGGGGAATAGGAAGAATGTGTCTGCGTGTGTGCATGTGTTTGTGTGTGTGTGTTTGTGCATGTGTGTGTGTGTGTGTGTGTGGATGTGTGTGTGTGTGTGTGTGTGCGTGTGTGTGTGTGTGTGTGGATGTGTGTGTGTGTATGTGTATGCGTGTGCGAATGTGGAAAGATAAGTGGATAAAGCGATGGAGAGATTTTAATATAGATATATATTCAGATATAGATAGATAAATAGACAAAGATATATAGATAGATATAGAGAGAGATCTATATAGATATAGATAGATAGATAAATAAATAGATATATATATATATAGATATATGAATATAGATATGATACAGATACAGTTATAGATACAGATACGAATACAGATGCAGATATAGAGGTACTGTAGATACAGGTACAGGTATAGATATAGATACAAATACAGATATATATTTATAGAAATAGTAAGAGAAAGAGATGGACTCATGGCTACTCAACAATTTCATCCTGAATCAATTATGTATTTAATTATCTTTAGCACATGCAGTCTATAAATAAAACGTCGTCAAGTATTGGAAATCACGTAAAAAAAAAATGCAAAAGACAAATGGGCGAGAAAAAAAAACAAAAAAACACACACACGAAAAATGGGCTCCCAATTTTGTCTTCACCTTATTTCCCTCCAGAAATACTCTATTGTTATTTTCTCTTGCTTTTCCCCCTTCTTCTTCTTCAAAGGAAGTCTCAAGTCTTAGCAAAGGAAAGGGGAAGGGATGGGAGAATGAAGGTGGGATGAGGTGGGGTGGGGTGGGGGGTAGTAGGGGGAGAGGGTTTGAGGCAGAGGCTCTGGCAAGAATTGACAGCTCTCAACGCTGCAGAAAAATTAAAAAATGTATTTCATTTTTTTTTCTCGACTTCCTCTCTTTCTTACTCTCTCTTTTTTTTCTTTCCTTATCTCTTTCTCTCTCTCTTTCTTTCTTTCTTTTTTTCCTTCCTTATTTTTCTTTCTCTCTTTCTCTCTCTCTATTTCTCACCCTCTCTCTCTCTCTCTCCCCACTCCCTCCCTCTTTTCTTCCCTTTATTACCGTCATCTCTACCCTCACTCCTCCCTTTGTTCTCCCCTTTATTACCTTCCATCTTTCTCACCTTCCATCCTTCTCACCTTCATCAACCCCTCTCGCCTTCTCGCCTTTCTTCCTTGCCTTCTTTATCTCCTCCTCCTTCCCCCCTTCCCCCCATTTTTTTTCTCCCGCTCAAATTTTATTTTCGAGCAGCCAGAGCATGCAGGGCGTGCTGGCCCGCCTCCCAGCACACGTCGCGCGGCTGATTTACGCAGGTTAGACACGGACTTATTCTATCAGGTAAATTCATTCGTGACGTTGCTGTGTGTGTGTGTGTGCCGCGGGTGGGGGTCGGGGATGAGTGTGGGTGTGGGGAGTAGGGGGGGGGGTTGGGGAGGGAGGAAGGGAGGAAGGAGGATAGTGGGTGGTTGGACGGGGTAGGGTAGGTAGGGGTGAGGGAGGTTTGGGGATGGTAAGGAGGTGGTAGAGGAGGAGGTGGTACAGGAGGGGGTTGGGTAGGGGTGAGGAGGGGTGACAAAAGATGGAGGGGTGGGAGGTTGGGGTGGTTATGATGGAGAGATGGAGGAGGGGGTAGGTAGATGGGGGTAGGTGGGTGGATGATTGGGTGGGCGGGGAGGGAGTAGACTTGAATGAGGGTATGGGTGTTGGGGGAGATGGGGTAGCAGAAAGAGGGAGGGAGGATGGTGCAGGTTGGGGGTGGTTGTGTAAGATGGGGGAGGACGGGAGAGGGGAAGAGTGTGTTGGAAATTGTTGGAAGAGTGTGTTGTTGGAAAAGTCTTGAGGGAGTGTTGTCACTGGAAGGGGATTTGGAAGCAGTGAGGGGGTGGGGGTGGGGGTGGGGTGGGGGTGGGGATTTAGGTAAGGGAGGAAAGGTCTAGCTGAAAGAAGGAGATGGAGGAAGGGAAGATGAGGGCAAGGGAGTTCTGAAAAGCTGAGAGGGGCGGGGTGAGGAAAGGGTCAAAGGGCCAGGGAGGGAAAGAAAAGGGCTGAACGGAGAGGTAGATTCATTAGGGAACTGTAGTATACGGCGGGGATTGCGTAGGTGTGTGTTTGTGTGTGTGGGGGAGGGAGGGAGGCACCGTGTAGAACAAGCGCGTGCATGTCTAAACCTATTATTGCAGAAATAGTGAAGAGCAGAAATCAACGGAAAGAAGGGAGTGATATATATATATATATATATATATATATATATATATATATATATATATATATATATATATATTATATATATATATATATATATATATATATATATATATATATATATATGTACATATATATTTATATATATATATATATATATATATATATATATATATATATATATATATATATATATATATATATATATACACACATATATACATAGACAGATAGATAGAGAAAGAAAAAAGAGAGAGAGAAAGAAAGAGAAAGAGAGAGCAAGAAAGAGAGAGAGAGAGAGAGAGAGAGAGAGAGAGAGAGAGGGAGAGAGAGAGAGAGAGAGAGAGAGAGAAAGAAAGAGAGAGAAAGAAAGAGAGAGAGAGAGAGAGAGAGAGAGAGAGAGAGAGAGAGAGAGAGAGAGAAGAGAGAGAGAGAGAGAGAGAGAGAGAGAGAGAGAGAACGAGAGAGAGAGAGAGAGAGAGAGAGAGAGAGAGAGAGAGAGAGAGAGAGAGAGAGAGAGAGAGAGAGAGAGAGAGAGAGAGAGGAGAGAGAGAGAGAGAGAGAGAGAGAGAGAGAGAGAGAGAGAGAGAGAGAGAGAGAGACTGAAATAAGATAAAGAAAGAAATGATGAGATAGGACGGGGAAAAAATTCAAAGCAAGATGAAACAAGAACGAAGCGTCGCAGAAATAAAGAGGAAAGAAAGAAAGGGACAAGTGAGAGAGAAAAAAAAAATAACGAAAAAGATATAGAAATGGAGATGAGGAAGAGGAAATAAATGAAGAAACGTAATGATGGCAATATTTATACAGATGATTTAAAAAATGCTTATTGTGAAATCTGAATATTAATAAGATGTCATTATCATAATAGAGACAAAAGCAACAATGAAAAAATAATACCATTAAAAGATAAGAACGAAAACATTAGCCTCAAAAATAATGACAGTGATGATAATATGATGATAACAATAGCCTACTTTTACCATATTATAACTACCATTGCTGCAACGCATAAATAACATTGTATATACCTATATGTGAATATGTAACACAAGTAAATTGTTCATTATTCTTCACATCTTCCTTCATGGGAAAGGAGAAGGGAAGAAAATGGGTGAAGAGAAGAAAAGTTAGAGAAAGAGAAAGGGAGGAGGAAGAGGGGGGAGAAGTAGGGGAAGAGGAAAATATGGGGAAAGGTAAGAGAAGGAATTAGTATCTTTATTATTATCATTATTATGATGTTCATAAGAAGTAGAAGAACAAGAAGGAGAAGGAGAAGAAAAAGGAGAAGGAGAAGGAGAAGGAGAAGGAGAAGGAGAAGGAGAAGGAGAAGGAGAAGGAGAAGGAGAAGGAGAAGGAGAAGGAGAAGGAGAAGGAGAAGGAGAAGAGAAGGAGAAGGAGAAGGAGAAGGAGAAGGAGAAGGAGAAGAAGAAGAAAGAAAGAAAGAAAGAAAGAAAGAAAAAGAGAAAGAAAAGCATAGGACAGAAGAAGAAAAGGAAAAAGGCAATGACAAAAAAGAAGAAGAAGAAGAAGAAGAAGAAAAAAAAAAGACCATGCATAAGAGGAACTGGAAAAAGAAGAAGAAAGAAAGAGAGCAAGAGCAAGATAATCATCGCCTGGGCTGGAGAAGATGATAATGAAAGCGATTCGCCACACAAGCCGATGAATACAATAAAGGGATATTGAGTCTTCAGGCGGGGGCCAGAAGTTCTTAGGATGACTCTCTGTCACGCTCACTTTCCCTCCTCTCTCCTTCTTCTTTTCTCTTCCTTCTCTTTCTCTCTTTCTTTCTTTCTCTTTCTCCCTCTCTCTCTCCCTCTCTCTCTGTCTGCCTGTCTGTCTGTCTGTTTGTCTGTCTGTATGTCTCTCTCTGTCTCTGTCTCTGTCTCTGTCTCTCTCTCTCTCTCTCTCTCTCTGTCTCTCTCTCTCTCTCTCTCTCTCTCTCTCTCTCTCTCTCTCTCTCTCTCTCTCTCTCTCTCTCTCTCTCTCTCTCTCTCTCTCTCTCTCTCTCTCTCTTCTCTCTCTCTCTCTCTCTCTGTCTCTCTCTTTCTCTTCTAATCCCTACCATTCTCTTTCTCTCTTTCCATCCCCTTCGCTCCAAACTTCCCCCTCTCTCCCTCTCCGTCCCTATTCTCTTTTCCTTCCCTCTCCCTTTCCTCCCTCCCTCTCTATATTCCTGATCCTTCCCTTCCCTTTTCCCCCTCTTCCTCTGCCTTCCTATCCTCTTCCCCGTCCCTTCTTTTTCTTCCCTCACCCCTTACCTTTCTTTCTTCTCCCCCCTATCCCCTTCCTCCTTCTTTCTTCTCCCTCTCTATCCCCTTCCCTCCTTCATTCTTTTCCCTCTCTATCCCCTTCCTTCTTCTGTCTCCTCCCTCCCTCTCCCTCCCTATCCCCTTCCCCCCTCTTTCTCCTCCCTCCTTCTAACTCCTTTCCACCTTCTTTCTCCTCCCTCCCCTGTCCTTCACCCTTCTTTCTCCCCTATCCTTCCAATTCTCTCCTTTCCCTGCCCCTTTCTTTCTCTTCCCCTCTTCTACCTCCCTGTCCCCTTCTTTCTCCTCCCTCTCTATACCTCTTTCCTTCCCCTTCCCCAACATAATTTACGGTGTAGTGGGACTGGCTGTTGAAACGATATCTTTATTATGATGATTGAGATGGTTTTATGTTTTATTATGTTAT
>BOPN01000672.1:188902-191402 GCA_017312705.2 Penaeus japonicus | reverse complement strand
TTCATCGTGAATAAGGTACGAAAATCTATTGCATATAAAAAAAAAAAAAAAAATACATATAAAAATGGCTTTACCTCCCCTGAGATGACTTTCCCGTGATGACTGACCGAGATTTTTATGGACTCTTAAAACACGAAACTCCCTGACGAACGATCGAAACCCAGTGAGAATAATTTTAGATGAATTTATAAATGGATAAGTAAAAATGGAGAAAAAATTCTAGCATGGAGGCTAGGATTTGAATTGTTGATTCTGTTATATTATTTCCAGAATTCCAGGTTTGATACGAGTAACATATTGTTACGATGGTTTTTTTTTATTGTTTTTTTGTTTTTGTTTTTTATTATGTATATATTTTTCCCCTATCTTTTTATATTAATTAACGACGATATTCCATTGAACTGACTATGTTTTTGAACATTCCATAGACATTCGTCTGTGATATATTGAACAAGAGCGGATCATTCCACGATCAATTTGGGCGTTTGCTCACTCCTCCAGTTTCATCTTCATCCCCGTATGTATGTAGGCATTCCAGATATTAACGACGCAAACCGACTGATTAAAGGAGGAATATAATTTTAGAGAATCGAAAGAAAAAAAAAAATAGTGACGAAGAATTACATGATGATAAAAAAATAGCAATAGCTCATTTCGTCTGTCTCAATAGTTTCTTAAACTTTGCTCGGGCTGGTGATATCAAATCACCATTTTATAAATGAATGAATAAATAAATTGTGGTCAGTTTATTCCAATTACATTTCCACAGAAATACAACCAAGCGATGGTTGACTTCTCGTCTTTGTTTTCGTTTTCCTCGCTGTTATTTGGTACATGAACGATTCTTCAGTCTGTACCCGACCTTCAGTTACATAAGAAGTATATCTATCATGTTAACGTTACATTCCATTCTTTCATCAGGAGATACTGGGTATGGTGCAAAAGGGAAAACGAGATTGATGATCATGGCTGGCCGGCATGCACACTACAAGAAAAAAGAGAAGACGATTAGGCTGTAATTCCCTCAACCTTCGGGGTAACCCTTTTGGTACTTGGTGTAGTTCCTCCCTGTACCTCGAGGAAAAAAAAGAAACAAAGACTTGGGGCTCTTAAGAAATGCCCCGCTGGCTTCTGGGTATTTTACGAAGCCTAGACAAGGAAGCACAGAGTCCTCGAGGTACCTTCCCTGCCCTTGTTCTCGTAGTACAGTCGTAGTATCCCAAGGGCGTGATCAGCTGCCCACGTGTCAAAGCACTGGCTCTGGTAGTTAGGTAAACCAATCATGGGACCTGTCGAATCATGAAAATACTACTACTACTAATTATAACGTTAATGATAGTTTTAGAAGTTGCATCAGTATTTTGCGTCATCCCGCCTGTTCATATACGAGGACCCCATGATGAAAGAAATCGATGTTTTACTTGTTTATTCTTTAGATATAGCTCTCTCTCCCACGAGGTTTAGGGTTTTACTCAACACACGACTGAGATATGTTCAGGGCTGACATCTTGTATTATAATACTCAGCCTCCAGGACAGTGTTGCCGCCATTCTTTTTTTTTCAATCATCACTCGAAGAAAAATAGGTGATTTGTATTTTGGAAACAATAGAAGTATTATCGAAATCATGAAAGAGGCAGACGAAACATAGCATAACACAGAAATGACTCGAAGTTGGTCGAACTATGAAAACATTTTTTTTTTATATCAATGAACTAAGATAGCCATATGATTTTTCTTCCAAAGAAAGAAAGAAAAAATCCGGTCTGGACTTAACCCCCCTCCCACCCCTACCCCCCTGTATATGGACAATTCTAACCAGAGATGTTGATAAAGTCTTCTGATGTCATCTGCAACGCGACGTCCTGTAGTCAAATGAGGAACGACGTCTCGCCTGAGTTATCAACGAAAAGGTCTCCGGATGTCTTTATGTTCAGTAACTTGATGTCATAAAAAAAGCATTAAAAAAATATGTGTATAAACCTTCACGCTACAGAAAGGTTGCTAAAAACACAAAAAACGAAAAAAAATAAAAAAATGAAAAATAAACAAATAAAAATGTAATCTAGTAGAACTATGTAAATAGCCTGAAATAAAAAAAGATATCGATTTTTTAAGAACCCTTTTCTGAAGTTTCTTCCCTGAGCACCCTTAAGTGGCGTCTCCCTATTTTATGCTCTCCCCCCCCCCATTGCCATTCCCCCTCCCCCTCCCCCCTCCCACTCCTCCCTCATTCAAATGGCGCTCAATCCCTTTAAATACCCCCCCCCCCCCTCCCCGCCCTGGTTCAGATGGAGCTCAACCTTGAAGAGCTGCCGCCTCTCCCTCAAGCCAACCCCCCCCCCCACCGACCTCTCTGATGGTGTCAATGTGCATTCCCCTCCCTATCTTGCCCTGTCCCTCCCTCCCTAGCGCCCTCTCTTTCTGTGATCCCCCCCTTCCTATTTCCCCCATCCAGATATCCCCCTCCCCTACTACTACCCATCCTTATCCCTCCTTCT
>BOPN01000672.1:181402-183902 GCA_017312705.2 Penaeus japonicus | reverse complement strand
AGTTAAAAAGAAGAGAAAGCAACATAAACAATAACAACAATAATAACGATAGAGATAGTAATAATGACAATTATGAAAATGATTATAATGAAAACAAAGATGATAATAATGATAATGATATCAAATATGATAATAAGGATAATAATGATAATGATAAGAAAACAATGATAATGATAACAATAGTGATAATGATTAAAATGATGATGATAATAATGATGTTACAACCGTAAAGATAATGATAATAAGATTGACGATACCGACAGTAATAATACTACTAATGATAATAATAATAATAAAACGGCCAATAATAACGACATCGATGAAAATGATAATGTTAATACTAAAAATGATAATAATAATGATAAAAGAAAAATAATGATAATAGCAATAATAGTTTTGATGATAACGATGACAATGATAATGATAATAATAGTAACAAGGATGATAATACAATAGCTATAGTATTAGCAAAGGTGATTAAAAAGGACATAATTGAGACAAGAAAACAGAATCAACATAGACAACAGCGAACGATATCACCACCAGCGATAAGAAAGACGAAAGAAACACTCAGCATCGCCAGTCAATTCATTTCGTCTAAGAACCATCAGTTTAAATCAGTGTGCCATGTTCCCCTTGTGTCTATTTCGAGAGCAAAGTCAAAACCTGTGACACTTTCCTCAACCTTAAAGAAAACGGTTTCACACAGCCAGGAGTTTCATCAAGACTAAGTGATCGCGGGTTGGGAAAGTGGACCCGTGTTCAAGGCAGAAAGAGGGGGGTGGGGTTGGGGTGGGGGTTAGGGGTGGGGGTTGGGGGTGGGGGTTGGGGGTGGGGGGTTGGGGGTGGGGGTTGGGGGTGGGGGGTTGGGGGTGGGGGGTTGGGGTTGGGGGTAGGGATGGGGTGGAGGGTGTTTGTGTGTGTGTGTGTGTGTGTGTGTGTGTGTGTGTGTGTGTGAGAGGAGGAGGAGAGGGGTATGGAAGACGGGCGGAAGGTTTGGGGGTGAGGGTGGGGTTGGGGGTAGGGGGTAGGGATGGGGGTGGGGGTGGAGGGGTGTTGTGTGTGGGGGGGGGGAGGGGAGGTGGAGAGGAGGAGGAGAGGGGTATGGAAGACGGGCGGAAGGTTTGGGGGTGGGGGTGGGGGTGGGGGTTAGGGGTAGGGGTTGGAGGGGTGTAGTGTGTGTGTGGGTGTGGGAGGGGGGGGAGGTGGAGAGGAGGAGGAGAGGGGTATGGAAGACGGGCGGAAGGTTTTGAGGAGTGAGGGGATGAGAGGGAGGATGGGGTTGGAGGGAGGGGGGGGGGGGTTGTGAAAGATGAAGGGAGAGGAAATAGGTGGATATAGTAGGGAGAAAGAGAGAAGAATAGAGGATAGTAAGAATGAGAGGGAAGGATTGGGAGAGGGAGAGGCAGATGGAATGGATAAATAGAAAGAGGGGAAACAGGACTGATAGAACGGAGGAATGTGCCAAGAAAAGAGAAGGAGGGATGGGGATAGTGAAAGAATATGAAGGTCAGAGAAACTGAAACGAGAGAAAAAGAAAGGCTGCATGAAAATGAGAATGAGGGATGTGCAGGAAATTATATATATAAATATATATATATATATATATATATATATATATATATATATATATATATATATATATATGTATGTGTATATATATGTATATATATATATATATATATATATATATATATATATATATACATATATATATATATATATATATATATATATATATATATATGTACATATATATACATATATATATATATATATATATATATATATATATATATATATATATATATATATACGTGTGTGTGTGTGTGTGTGTGTGTGTGTGTGTGTGTGTGTGTGTGTGTATGTGTGTGTGTATACATATATATATGTATATATATATATATATATATATATATATATATATATATATATATATATATATATATATATATATATATATATATATATATATATATATATATATATGTATGTATATATATTCTCGCTCCATATCTACCCCACATCCCTATTTCCTCCTCCCCATTCCTTCTCTCTCCCTCTCTCTCGTTTTCTCTCTCGGAAAGAGAGCAGAAAGAGTTAAGCGGAGGAGTCTCTCAATCTCGGCCGAATCTCACCCTTCACGGGGAAATGTATCAGCCCAACCCTTTCCCATCGACCTCACATTCAGGGGATTTTAAACAGGGGGTATATATTTTTCTCCCTATCCCCCCACCCCCTACCCCTTTGGGAGGGAAATGGGGGTGGTAGGGAGGTAGGAGGGGGGAGGGGGGAGGGGGTTAGTTGGATTCTCAACGGGATCGAAGAAATGGATTTGTTCAGCTGATTGCATCCGTTGAAAATTGCAAATTCGACAACGAAGCAGGAAGAGCACAGGACCTGTAAGCGTTTTTGTTGTTGTTGTTGTTTTTGTTTTTATTCTGATTTCCCTCTCTCTTTCGATTGCGCGTCTCTTTATTTCTGTTTTGCCCTCCTTCAC
>BOPN01000672.1:140735-148235 GCA_017312705.2 Penaeus japonicus | reverse complement strand
GAGATAGAAGGATAAGGACGGAAGGAGGAGGAAGAAGAGGGAGGAGGAATAGGGAAGGGAGATGGAAGGATAAGGACGGAAGGAGGAGGAAGAAGTGGGAGGAGGAAAAAAGAAGGGAGATGGTGAAGGAGGGAGGGAGGGAAGAGGAAGAGAGGGAGAAGGTAAAGGGAAGAGTAGCAGAAGGATAAGGATGTGGAAAGGATAAGGACGAGAGGAGACGAAGGAAGAGAAAAAACGAAAGGGAGAAGGAAGGAAAAGGAAGAGGAGGGTAGGTATGGAAGGGAAGAAAGAGTGGATGAGGATGATGGAATAAGAAAAGGAAGGCGAGGAGAAAAAATAAGAGAAAAAAACAGAAGGAATAGGAAGATGGAAGAGAAAAGAAGAAAACAGAGGAAGAAGGGAAGGAGAAGGAAGGAGGAGGAAGAGGGTGGTGGAAGAAGGAAGGATGAAGCTGAAGAGGAAGAGAGAAAGAAGAAGGAAGACGGAAATGGAGGAAAGAAGAAAGAGGAAGGAGAACGAAGAAAGGGGAAGGATTGAAGGAGAGGAAAAAGAGAAAGAAGGTTGAAGAAAGGAGAAGGGAGAAGGAGAGGAAAAAGAGAAAGAAGGTTGAAGAAAGGAGAAGGGAGAAGGAGAGGTAAAAGAGGAAGGAGGAGGAAGAGCGGAGATGGGAGAAGGAAGGAAGTAATAGGACGGAGGAGGAAGAGAGAAGGGAGAGGGAGAAAAAAAGTGGATGGAGAAGGTAGAGGGAGAGAAGAACAAGGAAGGAGGAGGAAGAGAGGGGAAAGGAGAGGGAGAGGAGAAAGAGGAAAGAAGAGGAAGAGAGAATTGAGAGGGAGAAGAAAAAGTGGATGGAGAAGGTAGAGGGAGAGAAGAACAAGGAAGGAGAAGGAAGAGAGGAGAAGGGAGAAGGAGAGGAGAAAGAGGAAAGAGGAGGAAGAGAGAAGGGAGTAGAAGAGGAGAAAGAGGAAAGAGGAGGAAGAGAGAAGGGAATAGAAGAGGAGAAAGAGGAAAGAGTAGGAAGAGAGAAGGGAATAGAAGAGGAGAAAGAGGAAAGAGGAAGAAGAGAGAAGAGAGTAAAAAAGGAAAAAGATGAAGATGAAGGAAGAGTGTAAGCCACTCGATGCCCTGGTTGTAAGCCTCTAGCTGCTACCGGTCGTGATCCACTTGCTCCACCCGTTGTACCCGGTGGATAAGACAGACAGACGTCCACGTGTCATGGTCTTTATTGGTGGACTCGCTTATACACTTGCCTCCCGCTGAAGGCCGAAGATCAGAGCAGTTCGCTCTGCCTGTTCTTCTCACTGCCTGTTCCTTATCTGCCTGTGGCTTGTCTGTGATCTGTCTTAAGTACGAATCTTGAGTCGTTTTCAATGCCTCAGGGTTCCCGCTAGCAAACGCAGCTTCCAGGGCGGCTACTGTTAAGAGGCGGAAGCGGACACAGGAAAAAGGACACGTCAGGTCAAAACAGACTGCCAGTAATATGGCATTGAATTAAATAGAAAAGCATAATCAGTCATATGATATGTAATGTTTGTGTCTTACAAAGAGAGGGAGAGGAAAAAGACGAAAGAGGAGGAAGAAAGGAGAAGGGAGAGGGAGAGGAGAAAGAGGAAGGAGCAGGAAGAGAGGAGAATGGAGAGGGAGAGAAAATAGTGGAAGAGAGGAGAAAGGGGAAGGAGAAGGGGGAGGGAGAAGAAAAAGAGGAAGGGGAGAGAAAGGAGAGGGAGAGGAGAAAGAGGAGTAGGGAAAGGGAGAGGAAAAAGAGGAAGGAGAAGGAAGAGAGGAGAAGGGAGAGGGAGAGGAAAAAGAGAAAGAGAGGAGTTGGGAAAGGGAGAGGAAAAAGAGGAAGGAGAAGGAAGAGAGGAAAAGAGGGAAGGAGAGGAAAAAGAAGAAGAGAGGAGAAAGAAGGAGAAGGGAGTGGGAAAGGAAAAAAATAGGGAAGGAAAAAGTGGGGTTCGTGGAAAGATGAGGGAGGAGGAAAGAGAATAGGAAGAAAACAAGAACAAAGCGCGGGAATGAAGGAAAAGTATAAGAGGAAAAAATGGAAGAAGAAGAAGAAGAAGGAAGAAGGGACTCGAAAAGAAGAAGAAATGGAAGGAGAATGGGGGAAAGCGAAAAAAAAAAGAAAGGGGAGGAGAGAAGAAAGAGGGTGAACGAAGGAGAAAGAAGTAGAAATAGGTAGATTCATAGGAAGGAAGAGAAAAGAAAAGGAAAATAAAGTAGCAGGGAGAAAGAGGAATAAAAAAAGGAAGAGGGTGAAAGTCATGAGGGAGACGAGGAAAAGAAAAAAAAAAGAAAAAAAAAGAAAGAGAGAAGAAGATTACGGTAGAGAGTGGAAGGAAGACAGGAAAGAGGAGAAAGATATAGATGTGGGACACTTTGAAGGAGAGGAATAAAGGAAAAATAAAAGAAGATGAAGAAAGGAAATGATAAGAAGAGAAGACAGAGAAGAAGAAATGAGAAGACCGAAATATAGAGAATAAGGAGAGATAGAAAGAAAAAAAAAGTATAAGGGAGTGGAAGCTAACAACACAATAAACTAGAAGATGGATAAAGAAAGAGAAACAAGGAATGGAGGAAATGAAAGGATAGGAAATAAGAATGAAAAAAGGATAGTTGGAATCATTAATTAATTTAACGATCTGTCTATCCATTTCTTTATTTATCTTTTTTTTTTCTTTTTTTTTGTGTACCAACTAACATATCCATTCATATTTGCAACATTGAAATCCCATGAAATTAATCATTACTGATTTATTAAGAAAATATAAATTTCTTGTGTAGTCATCATTATCATTGTCCTTATTGATATCATTATTATCAATATTATTGCCACTACTATTACTGATGCTATCATTACAATTTGTATTTTTTTTTTTTTGTCATTATTAAAATCATCATCATAATCATCATCATTTTATCATTTTCAGCAGCATGTTTATCAGTATTATTTTTGTTGGTATTCATTATTATCAAAATTATCCTCATAATCAGTATTACCATTATTGTAATTCTAATCATAATAATATTAGTGATGATAGTGACATTGATAAAGATAGCGATGATGATAACAATGAGGATAGGAGTCCTCAAAATCATCAACTTTATCGTTATGCTTATCATTATATAATTCATCGTAATCATCATTTTTAGCATTATCTTCATCATTAACATCAAGATTTTTCACTATATTTCTATCATTAGTCTTTCTCAGTAATAGCTCTTTTAATCTCTTAAAAAAGAGTGAGAAAAAAAAGAAAAGAAAGATTAATTTCTTCCTTCATCCATTTTCTCTACTTATTAAAGCATCTATTAATTTCAGAACCAATAAGATGAACCGAGTTAGAGTTGCTTCCCTTAACAAAAAAAAAAAAAAAAAAAAAAAAAAAAAAAAAAAAAAAAAAAAAAAAAAAAAGAAAAGAGAAAAAAAAGGTAATTCAAGCTATTTACAAAATGATAGAATGTGTTTTCAGATCCAATAACATTATCCTTTATTACTTTTCTGTAAGACTCATTTATTACAATGTGGAATAGTTTTTGACGCCGTTGCAAGGTGTGTTTTCTTGCATTGTAATATTACTGCTTATTATCATTATCATAATTATAACTTGGATTATCATCATTTTCATCAATATCATGATTATAATTTTCATCATTTTCGTTAGCATCATCAAAATATCATTAGTATCCTTATTATTATCATTTTATCATAATTCCTTATTATTATCATTATTATCATCACTACATAGCTATTATCTTCATCATCACTACATAGCTATTATCTTCATCATCACTACCATCATCTTTATCTTTACTATCATCATCATTGTTGTAATCATCACTATTACTATTATCATTAGTATCATCATTATTAGTAATATCATTATTATTAGTAGTAATATTATTATCATTATTGCTATTGTCATTAACATTATTATTATCGTTATTATAATGACGATCATTATCATTATAATTATCTTGTTTATTCATTGTTTTTATCATTGTTGTTATAACTATCTACTATCTATTTTCATTATCATCATCATTATAATGAACAATAGCATTATCATTATTATAATTTTTAACATTGCTGTTGTTATTATCAGTATCATAATTATTATCATCATATTCACTATCATCATTATTATCAAAATCATCATCATGATCATTATGATCATGATTAAAATTGTTATCATGGTTATCATTATTATCATATATGTCATTATCATGATGATTATGGTTATCATCTTCATTATCATCAATAATATTATTCTGATTACTATGGTAATTATCAATAATATCTACGCTTTCATTTTTGTCAAAATAACATTATCAAAATCAGTGTTATTATCATTATCCTCCTATCATTATCATTATCTTTTTATCATTACTACTATAATTTTTGTTGTTAGTATTTTCGTTAATCTTATCATTGCCATAAAGATTATTGTCATCATTATCATCATTATAGTTATTATCATTATCCTCAGCATTATCATAAAGATATCATCATTATCATTATCATTGTTATTATTATAGCTATCATTATATATCAATATCATCATTATCATTATTCATATTATTATAATTATTGTTATTATCATTATCATCATTATCACTCCTAGTACTATATTGTTATCATAATTATCATCAGTAATATTATATCATTATTATTGTCAACATTATCATTATAGTTGATATCATCATCATTATCACTATTTTACTATTCGATTATTATTATTATCACGATTATCATTATCATTATTACCATTAATATCATTACCATTATCACCATTATTATCATCATGATTGTGTCTCATGATTCAATCATATTCATTATTGTTATAATGATTTCCTTCCCAACATGTAGTATTGGTAATTCCCTTATTCCAACCTTAATTAAAGAAAAGAAAAAAAAATATATATAAAATAATAATAATAATAATAATAATAATAATAATAATAATAATAATAATAATAATAATAATAATAATAATAATATAAAATAATACAAATAATTATAAGATAATATTATCATTAACATCATAACAGTGAAAAACAAAAGATGAAGCGAAACAAAAATCATATTTTCTCTCTTCTTTCTCAACCTCATCACCGCCCACATCCTCTTTCCTCTCTCTTCATAAATTCATCTCAGATCCATTAAGATGACCCGACTTCTTATTTCGAAAGGTTCATTTACCGAAATGAGATAATTGCAAACTCTTACAAAATGAGATCATGTGGTATTCCCCGCGTGGCAATATACCGGTTTTTTTTTATTATGTTGCAGCGTTATTGCATACTTCTGGCAGGTCAATTGCAGGAATGAGATGAGGTCTTCTCTGTTAGGTTATTGTGATGGGGGAAATTGCTGTGCCTTTCTTTTGTGTAAAGAACTATCAACATTATTATCATGATTGTTATCATAGATATTAACATTATCATATTATTATTGTTATCATTGCCCTTGATATTATTCTCGTCATTATCATAAGTAGGTTTAGTATCAGTACTAAATCTATCATTATCTTCATAATCATTATTGTTATTATTATTGTTGTCATTAAACTTAATATGATAATACTATTATTATTGTTAATCGTATCATTACTATTTTGTTGTCATTATCATTGTCCTAATATTAATTGTCATGACTATGATTATCATCAAAAGTATTATCAATATCATTATCGTTATCATTATTATTCATATTGTTATTATCATTATACATGTAACTATCATTGCATTCATTATTGTCATCATAACTATCATCTTCATCATCCTTATCATTATAGTTATTGTTATTATCATTATCATTATTAGTATTATTATCTTTATTCCCATTGTCATTGTTGTTATGAATATTAATATTATTATGATTTTCATTTATTTTGATAATTATTACTATCATCATTATCATTGTTATCATTATTATTATCATAATCATCATTATCATCATTAATGTCATGATTATCATTGTTATGACCATTATCATTGTTAATATTGTTATCATTATTACTATTATCATTGTTGATATTTCTATTTCTATTATCAATTTCATTATTTTGATAACTATTACTATTATTATCATCATCATCATTATTATGATTATCATCATTTTATAATTTTTATCGTTATCATTATTGTTATCATTATTATCATTATTATCATCATCACTTTTACCATTACTACTACCATAATCATTATTAATATTGTTTTTATTATTATCATTGTTATTATTATTATTATTATTATTATTATTATCATTATTATTATTACTAATACTATTATCATTATCATTATGATTATTGTTATTATTATTATCATTATCACTATTATTATTATTACTATTATTATTGTTATCATCATTATTATTATCATTATCATCATCATCATTGTTATAATTATCACTATCATTATCATTAATATTATCAGAATTATCATTATCATTATCATTGAAAGTATCATTATTGTTATTTTTGTCATTATTATTATTATCATTGTCATTATTACTATCATATTGCTGTTATCATTATAATCATTATTATTTCTATTATCATTATCAATATCAATAACATTATTATAATTATCGTTTTCATCATTATTATTGTTTGTTGATATTACTGTTATTACTATCATCATAATTATCTTCATTTATATCGTTATAGTCATGATCAATGATCATTATCATTATCATCATTAATTGTCACTATCATTATCATTATTATTTTTAGCATTAGCAATATCATTATTGTTATTTTTGTCGTTATTATTATCATTATCATTGTTATTATCATTATTATCATTTTTATTATCATTATCTTTATTGTTATTATTATTATCATTATTATTATTTTTGTTATTATTATTATTATTATTATTATTATTATTATTATTATTATTATTATTATTATTATCATTATTATTATCATTGCTGTTATGATTATTATCATTATAACAGATATTATCATCATCAACATCAATAACATTATTATCATTATCGTTATCATCAATATCATTGTTTATTGATATTACTGTTATTACTATCATAATAATTATCATCATTTATATCATTATAGTCATAATCAATGATTATCATCATTATCATTATTTTATTTTCAACTACTGTGTGTGTGTATATATATATATATATATATATATATATATATATATATATATATATATATATATATATTATTTTTAAGTTATCTTTTATTACAAAAAAGATAAATTCGCTTGAATTTCCTTTTCCTTATTTTCATTTATCTTGTAAATCTTCCCATTCTCGCATTCTTCATCTTCACCTTCATCATTGTCATCCTTTTTTTTCCATTCCATCTTTTTTATTATTACTATTCACTTTTTTTTCCTTTTTTTTTTTTTTACTTATCTAATATTTGTTAAGAACCCACATCAAATATATTTTTATCAATAACATTATTCAAAGCTAAAGATATAAATTATACTATCATAATCCAATAATGTTTTTTATAAAAA
>BOPN01000672.1:95735-100735 GCA_017312705.2 Penaeus japonicus | reverse complement strand
TTCTTCACTTCTACCACCACCTCTTGTTCCACTTCCTCCGCCTCCTTCTCCCCCCACATCCTCCTTCTCCACATCCCCTCCTCCTTCTCCACTTCCTCCACCTCCTCCTTCTCTACATCCCCCTCCTCATTCTCCACATCCTCCACATCCTCCTTCTCCACTTCCTCCACATCCTCCTTCTCCACATCCCCTCCTCCTTCTCCACTTCCTCCACCTCCTCCTTCTCCACATCCCCTCCTCCTTCTTCTCCACATCCCCTCCTCCTTCTCCACTTCCCCCACCTCCTCCTTCTCCACATCCCCTCCTCCTTCTCCACTTCCTCCACCTCCTTCTTCTCCACATCCCCTCCTTCTTCTCCACATCCTCCACCTCCTCCTTCACTACATCCCCTCCTCCTTCTCCACTTCCCCCACCTCCTCCTTCTCCACAACCCCTCCTTCTCCACTTCCTCCACCTCCTTCTTCTCCACATCCCCTCCTCCTTCTCCACATCCTCCACCTCCTCCTTCTCCACATCCCCTCCTCCTTCTCCACTTCCTCCACCTCCTCCTTCTCCACATCCCCTCCTCGTTCTCCACTTCCCCCACCTCTTCTTCTCCACATCCCCCTCCTCATTCTCCACATCCTCCACCTCATCCTTCTACACATCCCTCTCCTCGTTCTTCACTACTCCCACCTCCTCCTTCTCTACATCCCCCTCCTCGTTCTCCACCACCTCCACCTCCTCCTTCTCCACATCCCTCTCCTCGTTCTCCATTTCCCCCACCTCTTCTTCTCCACATCCCTCTCCTCCACCTCCTCCTTCTCCACATCCCCCTCCTCATTCTCCAGCTCATCCTTCTCCACATCCCTCTCCTCGTTCTCCACTTCCTCCACCTCCTCGTTCTCCACTCCCTCCACCTCCTTCTTCACCATATCCCCCTCCTCCTTCTCCACTTTTTCTTCCTCCTCCTCGTCTTCACCCCCCCCCCCCCTTCCTGCACCTCCTCTGTGAGCTCCCTTGCACAATTTCCGCGATTTCTTGGCATCGCATAAACTCGGTCGCCGTCAGAGGATAAAATGTATATACGCTTATCTTTTGAGTTCGAGTGTCCACTGTGTTTCTTTCTTATCATTATCATTATTTATTTCTCCTTTTTTTTCTTCTTTTTTTTCGCTGAATCATCATCATCATCATCGTTGTCGTCTTCACTTTTCCTCTTCCTTCTTCTTCTTCTCATTCTCCTGTTTCTTCTTCTTCTTCCTCTTCTTCTCATCCCCCATCATCCTCAATATTTTTCCCTGTGCCTCCTCTTAATCCTCCTCCCCTATTCTTCCTCCTTCTCCTCCTCCTCTTCCTATTTCTACTCTTTCCCCTCCTCCTCCTTCTTTTTCTTCTTCTTCCTCTATTTATTGTTGTTGTTGATATAAATTTTAATATAAATCGGGCAGCACTCTAACGCTTGTAGGAAAGTTATTATTCCTCGTAAAATAACTGAATTTATTTTGCTTTTGAAGCGAGAGGATTGTGTAGTATGTTGATAATTAGAAAAGAAAACAACATAGAAGGGAAAAACATCGAATTAAGGAGATACGACAGACACAGACAAAGAGAAGGATAATAATAATAACTCCGCGTCATATATATGAATTTGTCAAGAGAAGATTATTACATAAAGAATGTAGAGTATGTATTTACAAGGTTGAGGAAAGAAAGGAAGAAAATGAGACAAAATATGGGCGATTAATAGATAGATTAATTAGATTAGATTAATACTGTACATATATATATATATAGGTAAATGGATAGATAGTTAACAGAAATAGAGATGGAGAGATTGAGAGTTATTAGCAGGGTGGAAGAAAGAGAAGGAATGGAAAATAGAGAGAGAGAGAGAGAGAGAGAGAGAGAGAGAGAGAGAGAGAGAGAGAGAGAGAGAGAGCCGATGATAGCCAACCATTCAGAAAGGTCAAGGGAGAGACGGACACCAAGAGAAAGCAAAGGAGGAAGACCGAGTGAAAGAAAAAGCAGGAAGAAAAAGAGACAGAGCGAGAGTGGATGATCGAACGAAAGAAAGAACAGAGAGAGAGAGAAGAAGAAGAAGAAAGGAAAAAAGACATAGGGGGAGGGGGCAGAGAGAAAGAGAGAGAGAGAGAGAGAGAGAGAGAGAGAGAGAGAGAGAGAGAGAGAGAGAGAGAGAGAGAGAGAGAGAGAGAGAGAGAGAGAGAGAGATCAGGAAGAGAGAGGAAGAGAGATCAGAAAGAGAGAGAAGGAGAGGCACAGCGAGAGCGAGCGAGCGAGCGAGCGAGAGGATATCACGTACTTCAGCGAAGATTAACCTCGAGCGAGCGAGAATCTAGTCCATGTTTTGCTCTACTTTATGCTTTTTAATCTCATTGCTCTCCCTCCCTGTCCATAAAAGCGTCGCCGTCCCCTTTCAAAGTCAAATTCCTCCCCTTCGCTTACTCTATGCCTCGGTCCCTCCATCAGCCAGGATTAGTTCTTCGCTATGCCAACTTTTTGGTTACTTATTTGTTTATCTATTTTGTCATTATTATTATTTTGATATTATTATACTTATTATTATCATTATTATTATTTTTTTTTGGGGGGTAAGGTTTTGTCTCTAGGCCTGTTTCTTATTCTCTGTGATTTACGGCTTGTTTTTCATTTTCCTATTTTCTTTGTCAGTCAGTCTTTATCACTCGTTCTCACTCGCCCCCCCTCTCTTTCTCTCTCTCTCTCTCTCTCTCTCTCTCTCTCTCTCTCTCTCTCACGCCCCCCCCCCCTCTCTCTCTCCCTCTTTCTATCTTGTTGAAACTCCATCCAACTCTCCCTTTTTCCCTCTCGATCCTTTCTCAGGTCAAGGCTTATCTCTCTGGCCTTTTACATTTTTAATAAACCTTTTTACGGAACGTCCGAACTTAAACATGAATTATCAATCATCTTTTCTCACTCTCGCTCTCTTTGTTCACAGGACAGATACCTGCCATCACCATCGTCTCTACTGCCATGTATTTGATGTTTTCCTCTTCCTCTTCTCTATCTTTCTCTCTCTCTCTCTCTTCCTTCCAAAAAACATCATCCGAGGTTTCTTTTATATTTTCTGAATCAGGTTTTGCGGTATTCTTTTTTTTCTTTTTTGTCTTTTTCTTTTTTTTCTTAGACTACGACCGTTCATTCCAAGTGTTTCTAGGAAAGGGACAAATATTGATGATTTTTTTCTGAGAATATATCAGTGTCTCGGTTTCTCCGATGCCTTTTCCTTCTCTAGCTCTGGGTGTCTCTCTCTTTCTCTCTCTCATTTTCTTTCTCTCTCTCTCTCTCTCTCTCTCTCTCTCTCTCTCTCTCTCCTCCCCCCCCCTTCTCTCTCTCTCTTTCTCTCTATCTCTCGTCTAACTCTTTCCAATTCTCTCGTTTTCACGCCCTATCCCTTCTCATGCCAAGGATCATCTCCCTGGACTTTTTAAATGCACTTTCTACATGATACGAAATGCCAACTGTCCTTTCTTACTCGTGCTTTTTATTTACGGTCGAAATATCTGTCACGCAGATGAGGTTTTCTTTTTCTTCCTCTTTTTATATCTTCCTCTTCATTCCAAACAAAGTCATCTCAAGTTTCTTTCAAACATTCTAAATCAAACCGTAGGCTATTCTGCTTGACGTTAGTGTTTTTTTTCCCTGCCTTAGATTACGAACGTTCTGTCCAAGTTTTTTTTTTTTTTTTTTTTTTTTTTCAAGGACAGGAACAAATTTTGTCGCTTTTTCTAAAAAAGCGAATTGCATTAGATATCTATTAATGTTTTAGTTTCCCCGCATCTTACTTCTGTGACTGTCTGTCTGTTTATATAATTTTCTCTCTCTCTCTTTCTCTCTCACTCACTCTCTCTCTCTCCCTCTCTTTCTCTCTATCTTTCGCTCTCTCTCGTTCTCTCTGTCTGTGTCTCTCTCGCACTCTCTCTCGTTCTCTCTGTCTGTGTCTCTTTCGCACTCTCTTTCGTTTTCTCTCTCTACCTGTATGCCTATCTTTCCTTCGTTTTATCTCTGTTTGTCTGTATATCATAATGTTGATATTATAATCATTATCATTATTATGATTATTACTGTTATCATTATCTTTATCAGTAGTGTTATTATTACTGTTATTATTATTTTTATCATTATAGTTATTATGAATTGTTATTATCAATATTATTTTATTGATATTAATATCGTTATTAACATCATCATTGATATCATTACCATCATTATTGTTATCATTATCACCATTATAATAAATGTTACTGTTATTATCATAATTATCCTCATTATCCTTATTATCATTATTATTTTTTTCAACCCTAAAATAGCAAGGTAAATGCCATCGCTCTGACTCCCAGTGCCCCAAGGAGCTCTATATCTTAAAGCCGGAGCCAAAGCGGGTTCCGTTTACTTCCTGGCTCCTTGGCTCTTGTGTCCCATCTCCCCAGAGTCACTGAGGGAGGAGGTAGGTCGAAGTCGTAGGTCTGTGAATTCTAATGATGATTCTCAGTCTTTTCTCTCGTTTTTTTTTTTCGTTTTCATGGCTTTCTGGTCTTTGGCTCTCTCTTTCCTTATTCCTGAAGTCTCTGCGGGGTGTGTTGTAGGTCGGTCCGTTTCCCTTTCCCCCCTCCCCCTCCCCCCTTACCCCACCCGCTAACTTTCACACCTCTTTACACTTATCCGTTTCCCCTTTCATCCACTTTTCTCGCCTCCACTTCTTCTTTCCCTTCATTTTTTTCCTTCTTCTCTTTTTTCCCCCTCTACCCTCCCCTTCCTTTCAACCTTCTATCATCTTCGTCCCTCCTCATTCCCCTTCCCTGTTCTTCCTCCCCTATCCTCCTCTACCCTCTCTCCCCTCTTTTCCCCTTCTCCTTTCAACCACCCCCCTCCGTTCCTTTGCCCCTTCTCTCTTCTCTCCCCTCCAACCTTTGCCCTTTCTATCCTCTCCTCTTCCTCTCTCCCTCCCTTCCTCCCTCCTTTTCCCCTCACTCTCTCCCCTC